>OY804582.1:44174842-44189845 GCA_963680875.1 Bathymodiolus brooksi
CACTTTCAACAATATTTCAGTTATATCGTTTTTCTATTGGGTTAGGGTTAGGGTTAGGGTGCTTAACGCCACTTTCAACAATATTTCAGTTATATCGTTTTTCTATTGGGTCAGGGTTAGGGTTAGGGTGCTTAACGCCACTTTCAACAATATTTCAGTTATATCGTTTTTCTATTGGGTTAGGGTTAGGGTTAGGGTGCTTAACGCCACTTTCAACAATATTTCAGTTATATCGTTTTTCTATTGGGTTAGGGTTAGGGTTAGGGTGCTTAACGCCACTTTCAACAATATTTCAGTTATATCGTTTTTCTATTGGGTTAGGGTTAGGGTTAGGGTGCTTAACGCCACTTTCAACAATATTTCAGTTATATCGTTTTTCTATTGGGTTAGGGTTAGGGTTAGGGTGCTTAACGCCACTTTCAACAATATTTCAGTTATATCGTTTTTCTATTGGGTTAGGGTTAGGGTTAGGGTGCTTAACGCCACTTTCAACAATATTTCAGTTATATCGTTTTTCTATTGGGTTAGGGTTAGGGTTAGGGTGCTTAACGCCACTTTCAACAATATTTCAGTTATATCGTTTTTCTATTGGGTTAGGGTTAGGGTTAGGGTGCTTAACGCCACTTTCAACAATATTTCAGTTATATCGTTTTTCTATTGGGTCAGGGTTAGGGTTAGGGTGCTTAACGCCACTTTCAACAATATTTCAGTTATATCGTTTTTCTATTGGGTTAGGGTTAGGGTTAGGGTTAGGGTTAGGGTTAGGGTTAGGGTTAGGGTTAGGGTTAGGGTTAGGGTTAGGGTTAGGGTTAGGGTTAGGGTTAGGGTGCTTAACGCCACTTTCAACAATATTTCAGTTATATCGTTTTTCTATTGGGTTAGGGTTAGGGTTAGGGTTAGGGTTAGGGTTAGGGTTAGGGTTAGGGTTAGGGTTAGGGTTAGGGTTAGGGTTAGGGTTAGGGTTAGGGTTAGGGTTAGGGTTAGGGTTAGGGTTAGGGTTAGGGTGCTTAACGCCACTTTCAACAATATTTCAGTTATATCGTTTTTCTATTGGGTTAGGGTTAGGGTTAGGGTTAGGGTTAGGGTTAGGGTTAGGGTTAGGGTTAGGGTGCTTAACGCCACTTTCAACAATATTTCAGTTATATCGTTTTTCTATTGGGTTAGGGTTAGGGTTAGGGTGCTTAACGCCACTTTCAACAATATTTCAGTTATATCGTTTTTCTATTGGGTTAGGGTTAGGGTTAGGGTGCTTAACGCCACTTTCAACAATATTTCAGTTATATCGTTTTTCTATTGGGTTAGGGTTAGGGTTAGGGTGCTTAACGCCACTTTCAACAATATTTCAGTTATATCGTTTTTCTATTGGGTTAGGGTTAGGGTTAGGGTGCTTAACGCCACTTTCAACAATATTTCAGTTATATCGTTTTTCTATTGGGTTAGGGTTAGGGTTAGGGTGCTTAACGCCACTTTCAACAATATTTCAGTTATATCGTTTTTCTATTGGGTTAGGGTTAGGGTTAGGGTGCTTAACGCCACTTTCAACAATATTTCAGTTATATCGTTTTTCTATTGGGTTAGGGTTAGGGTTAGGGTGCTTAACGCCACTTTCAACAATATTTCAGTTATATCGTTTTTCTATTGGGTTAGGGTTAGGGTTAGGGTGCTTAACGCCACTTTCAACAATATTTCAGTTATATCGTTTTTCTATTGGGTCAGGGTTAGGGTTAGGGTGCTTAACGCCACTTTCAACAATATTTCAGTTATATCGTTTTTCTATTGGGTTAGGGTTAGGGTTAGGGTGCTTAACGCCACTTTCAACAATATTTCAGTTATATCGTTTTTCTATTGGGTTAGGGTTAGGGTTAGGGTGCTTAACGCCACTTTCAACAATATTTCAGTTATATCGTTTTTCTATTGGGTTAGGGTTAGGGTTAGGGTGCTTAACGCCACTTTCAACAATATTTCAGTTATATCGTTTTTCTATTGGGTCAGGGTTAGGGTTAGGGTGCTTAACGCCACTTTCAACAATATTTCAGTTATATCGTTTTTCTATTGGGTTAGGGTTAGGGTTAGGGTGCTTAACGCCACTTTCAACAATATTTCAGTTATATCGTTTTTCTATTGGGTTAGGGTTAGGGTTAGGGTGCTTAACGCCACTTTCAACAATATTTCAGTTATATCGTTTTTCTATTGGGTTAGGGTTAGGGTTAGGGTGCTTAACGCCACTTTCAACAATATTTCAGTTATATCGTTTTTCTATTGGGTTAGGGTTAGGGTTAGGGTGCTTAACGCCACTTTCAACAATATTTCAGTTATATCGTTTTTCTATTGGGTTAGGGTTAGGGTTAGGGTGCTTAACGCCACTTTCAACAATATTTCAGTTATATCGTTTTTCTATTGGGTTAGGGTTAGGGTTAGGGTGCTTAACGCCACTTTCAACAATATTTCAGTTATATCGTTTTTCTATTGGGTTAGGGTTAGGGTTAGGGTGCTTAACGCCACTTTCAACAATATTTCAGTTATATCGTTTTTCTATTGGGTCAGGGTTAGGGTTAGGGTGCTTAACGCCACTTTCAACAATATTTCAGTTATATCGTTTTTCTATTGGGTTAGGGTTAGGGTTAGGGTTAGGGTTAGGGTTAGGGTTAGGGTTAGGGTTAGGGTTAGGGTTAGGGTTAGGGTTAGGGTTAGGGTTAGGGTTAGGGTTAGGGTTAGGGTTAGGGTGCTTAACGCCACTTTCAACAATATTTCAGTTATATCGTTTTTCTATTGGGTTAGGGTTAGGGTTAGGGTTAGGGTTAGGGTTAGGGTTAGGGTTAGGGTTAGGGTTAGGGTTAGGGTGCTTAACGCCACTTTCAACAATATTTCAGTTATATCGTTTTTCTATTGGGTTAGGGTTAGGGTTAGGGTGCTTAACGCCACTTTCAACAATATTTCAGTTATATCGTTTTTCTATTGGGTTAGGGTTAGGGTTAGGGTGCTTAACGCCACTTTCAACAATATTTCAGTTATATCGTTTTTCTATTGGGTTAGGGTTAGGGTTAGGGTGCTTAACGCCACTTTCAACAATATTTCAGTTATATCGTTTTTCTATTGGGTTAGGGTTAGGGTTAGGGTGCTTAACGCCACTTTCAACAATATTTCAGTTATATCGTTTTTCTATTGGGTTAGGGTTAGGGTTAGGGTGCTTAACGCCACTTTCAACAATATTTCAGTTATATCGTTTTTCTATTGGGTTAGGGTTAGGGTTAGGGTGCTTAACGCCACTTTCAACAATATTTCAGTTATATCGTTTTTCTATTGGGTTAGGGTTAGGGTTAGGGTGCTTAACGCCACTTTCAACAATATTTCAGTTATATCGTTTTTCTATTGGGTTAGGGTTAGGGTTAGGGTGCTTAACGCCACTTTCAACAATATTTCAGTTATATCGTTTTTCTATTGGGTCAGGGTTAGGGTTAGGGTGCTTAACGCCACTTTCAACAATATTTCAGTTATATCGTTTTTCTATTGGGTTAGGGTTAGGGTTAGGGTGCTTAACGCCACTTTCAACAATATTTCAGTTATATCGTTTTTCTATTGGGTTAGGGTTAGGGTTAGGGTGCTTAACGCCACTTTCAACAATATTTCAGTTATATCGTTTTTCTATTGGGTTAGGGTTAGGGTTAGGGTGCTTAACGCCACTTTCAACAATATTTCAGTTATATCGTTTTTCTATTGGGTCAGGGTTAGGGTTAGGGTGCTTAACGCCACTTTCAACAATATTTCAGTTATATCGTTTTTCTATTGGGTTAGGGTTAGGGTTAGGGTGCTTAACGCCACTTTCAACAATATTTCAGTTATATCGTTTTTCTATTGGGTTAGGGTTAGGGTTAGGGTGCTTAACGCCACTTTCAACAATATTTCAGTTATATCGTTTTTCTATTGGGTTAGGGTTAGGGTTAGGGTGCTTAACGCCACTTTCAACAATATTTCAGTTATATCGTTTTTCTATTGGGTTAGGGTTAGGGTTAGGGTGCTTAACGCCACTTTCAACAATATTTCAGTTATATCGTTTTTCTATTGGGTTAGGGTTAGGGTTAGGGTGCTTAACGCCACTTTCAACAATATTTCAGTTATATCGTTTTTCTATTGGGTTAGGGTTAGGGTTAGGGTGCTTAACGCCACTTTCAACAATATTTCAGTTATATCGTTTTTCTATTGGGTTAGGGTTAGGGTTAGGGTGCTTAACGCCACTTTCAACAATATTTCAGTTATATCGTTTTTCTATTGGGTTAGGGTTAGGGTTAGGGTGCTTAACGCCACTTTCAACAATATTTCAGTTATATCGTTTTTCTATTGGGTTAGGGTTAGGGTTAGGGTTAGGGTTAGGGTTAGGGTTAGGGTTAGGGTTAGGGTTAGGGTTAGGGTGCTTAACGCCACTTTCAACAATATTTCAGTTATATCGTTTTTCTATTGGGTCAGGGTTAGGGTTAGGGTGCTTAACGCCACTTTCAACAATATTTCAGTTATATCGTTTTTCTATTGGGTTAGGGTTAGGGTTAGGGTGCTTAACGCCACTTTCAACAATATTTCAGTTATATCGTTTTTCTATTGGGTTAGGGTTAGGGTTAGGGTGCTTAACGCCACTTTCAACAATATTTCAGTTATATCGTTTTTCTATTGGGTTAGGGTTAGGGTTAGGGTGCTTAACGCCACTTTCAACAATATTTCAGTTATATCGTTTTTCTATTGGGTTAGGGTTAGGGTTAGGGTGCTTAACGCCACTTTCAACAATATTTCAGTTATATCGTTTTTCTATTGGGTTAGGGTTAGGGTTAGGGTGCTTAACGCCACTTTCAACAATATTTCAGTTATATCGTTTTTCTATTGGGTTAGGGTTAGGGTTAGGGTGCTTAACGCCACTTTCAACAATATTTCAGTTATATCGTTTTTCTATTGGGTTAGGGTTAGGGTTAGGGTGCTTAGGGTTAGGGTTAGGGTTAGGGTTAGGGTTAGGTTAGGGTTAGGGTTAGGGTTAGGGTGCTTAACGCCACTTTCAACAATATTTCAGTTATATCGTTTTTCTATTGGGTTAGGGTTAGGGTTAGGGTGCTTAACGCCACTTTCAACAATATTTCAGTTATATCGTTTTTCTATTGGGTTAGGGTTAGGGTTAGGGTGCTTAACGCCACTTTCAACAATATTTCAGTTATATCGTTTTTCTATTGGGTTAGGGTTAGGGTTAGGGTGCTTAACGCCACTTTCAACAATATTTCAGTTATATCGTTTTTCTATTGGGTTAGGGTTAGGGTTAGGGTGCTTAACGCCACTTTCAACAATATTTCAGTTATATCGTTTTTCTATTGGGTTAGGGTTAGGGTTAGGGTGCTTAACGCCACTTTCAACAATATTTCAGTTATATCGTTTTTCTATTGGGTTAGGGTTAGGGTTAGGGTGCTTAACGCCACTTTCAACAATATTTCAGTTATATCGTTTTTCTATTGGGTTAGGGTTAGGGTTAGGGTGCTTAACGCCACTTTCAACAATATTTCAGTTATATCGTTTTTCTATTGGGTTAGGGTTAGGGTTAGGGTGCTTAACGCCACTTTCAACAATATTTCAGTTATATCGTTTTTCTATTGGGTTAGGGTTAGGGTTAGGGTGCTTAACGCCACTTTCAACAATATTTCAGTTATATCGTTTTTCTATTGGGTCAGGGTTAGGGTTAGGGTGCTTAACGCCACTTTCAACAATATTTCAGTTATATCGTTTTTCTATTGGGTTAGGGTTAGGGTTAGGGTGCTTAACGCCACTTTCAACAATATTTCAGTTATATCGTTTTTCTATTGGGTTAGGGTTAGGGTTAGGGTGCTTAACGCCACTTTCAACAATATTTCAGTTATATCGTTTTTCTATTGGGTTAGGGTTAGGGTTAGGGTGCTTAACGCCACTTTCAACAATATTTCAGTTATATCGTTTTTCTATTGGGTTAGGGTTAGGGTTAGGGTGCTTAACGCCACTTTCAACAATATTTCAGTTATATCGTTTTTCTATTGGGTTAGGGTTAGGGTTAGGGTGCTTAACGCCACTTTCAACAATATTTCAGTTATATCGTTTTTCTATTGGGTCAGGGTTAGGGTTAGGGTGCTTAACGCCACTTTCAACAATATTTCAGTTATATCGTTTTTCTATTGGGTTAGGGTTAGGGTTAGGGTGCTTAACGCCACTTTCAACAATATTTCAGTTATATCGTTTTTCTATTGGGTTAGGGTTAGGGTTAGGGTGCTTAACGCCACTTTCAACAATATTTCAGTTATATCGTTTTTCTATTGGGTTAGGGTTAGGGTTAGGGTGCTTAACGCCACTTTCAACAATATTTCAGTTATATCGTTTTTCTATTGGGTTAGGGTTAGGGTTAGGGTGCTTAACGCCACTTTCAACAATATTTCAGTTATATCGTTTTTCTATTGGGTCAGGGTTAGGGTTAGGGTGCTTAACGCCACTTTCAACAATATTTCAGTTATATCGTTTTTCTATTGGGTTAGGGTTAGGGTTAGGGTGCTTAACGCCACTTTCAACAATATTTCAGTTATATCGTTTTTCTATTGGGTTAGGGTTAGGGTTAGGGTGCTTAACGCCACTTTCAACAATATTTCAGTTATATCGTTTTTCTATTGGGTTAGGGTTAGGGTTAGGGTGCTTAACGCCACTTTCAACAATATTTCAGTTATATCGTTTTTCTATTGGGTTAGGGTTAGGGTTAGGGTGCTTAACGCCACTTTCAACAATATTTCAGTTATATCGTTTTTCTATTGGGTTAGGGTTAGGGTTAGGGTGCTTAACGCCACTTTCAACAATATTTCAGTTATATCGTTTTTCTATTGGGTTAGGGTTAGGGTTAGGGTGCTTAACGCCACTTTCAACAATATTTCAGTTATATCGTTTTTCTATTGGGTTAGGGTTAGGGTTAGGGTGCTTAACGCCACTTTCAACAATATTTCAGTTATATCGTTTTTCTATTGGGTTAGGGTTAGGGTTAGGGTGCTTAACGCCACTTTCAACAATATTTCAGTTATATCGTTTTTCTATTGGGTTAGGGTTAGGGTTAGGGTGCTTAACGCCACTTTCAACAATATTTCAGTTATATCGTTTTTCTATTGGGTTAGGGTTAGGGTTAGGGTGCTTAACGCCACTTTCAACAATATTTCAGTTATATCGTTTTTCTATTGGGTTAGGGTTAGGGTTAGGGTGCTTAACGCCACTTTCAACAATATTTCAGTTATATCGTTTTTCTATTGGGTTAGGGTTAGGGTTAGGGTGCTTAACGCCACTTTCAACAATATTTCAGTTATATCGTTTTTCTATTGGGTTAGGGTTAGGGTTAGGGTGCTTAACGCCACTTTCAACAATATTTCAGTTATATCGTTTTTCTATTGGGTTAGGGTTAGGGTTAGGGTGCTTAACGCCACTTTCAACAATATTTCAGTTATATCGTTTTTCTATTGGGTTAGGGTTAGGGTTAGGGTGCTTAACGCCACTTTCAACAATATTTCAGTTATATCGTTTTTCTATTGGGTTAGGGTTAGGGTTAGGGTGCTTAACGCCACTTTCAACAATATTTCAGTTATATCGTTTTTCTATTGGGTTAGGGTTAGGGTTAGGGTGCTTAACGCCACTTTCAACAATATTTCAGTTATATCGTTTTTCTATTGGGTTAGGGTTAGGGTTAGGGTGCTTAACGCCACTTTCAACAATATTTCAGTTATATCGTTTTTCTATTGGGTTAGGGTTAGGGTTAGGGTGCTTAACGCCACTTTCAACAATATTTCAGTTATATCGTTTTTCTATTGGGTTAGGGTTAGGGTTAGGGTGCTTAACGCCACTTTCAACAATATTTCAGTTATATCGTTTTTCTATTGGGTTAGGGTTAGGGTTAGGGTGCTTAACGCCACTTTCAACAATATTTCAGTTATATCGTTTTTCTATTGGGTCAGGGTTAGGGTTAGGGTGCTTAACGCCACTTTCAACAATATTTCAGTTATATCGTTTTTCTATTGGGTTAGGGTTAGGGTTAGGGTGCTTAACGCCACTTTCAACAATATTTCAGTTATATCGTTTTTCTATTGGGTTAGGGTTAGGGTTAGGGTGCTTAACGCCACTTTCAACAATATTTCAGTTATATCGTTTTTCTATTGGGTTAGGGTTAGGGTTAGGGTGCTTAACGCCACTTTCAACAATATTTCAGTTATATCGTTTTTCTATTGGGTTAGGGTTAGGGTTAGGGTGCTTAACGCCACTTTCAACAATATTTCAGTTATATCGTTTTTCTATTGGGTTAGGGTTAGGGTTAGGGTGCTTAACGCCACTTTCAACAATATTTCAGTTATATCGTTTTTCTATTGGGTTAGGGTTAGGGTTAGGGTGCTTAACGCCACTTTCAACAATATTTCAGTTATATCGTTTTTCTATTGGGTTAGGGTTAGGGTTAGGGTGCTTAACGCCACTTTCAACAATATTTCAGTTATATCGTTTTTCTATTGGGTCAGGGTTAGGGTTAGGGTGCTTAACGCCACTTTCAACAATATTTCAGTTATATCGTTTTTCTATTGGGTTAGGGTTAGGGTTAGGGTGCTTAACGCCACTTTCAACAATATTTCAGTTATATCGTTTTTCTATTGGGTTAGGGTTAGGGTTAGGGTGCTTAACGCCACTTTCAACAATATTTCAGTTATATCGTTTTTCTATTGGGTTAGGGTTAGGGTTAGGGTGCTTAACGCCACTTTCAACAATATTTCAGTTATATCGTTTTTCTATTGGGTTAGGGTTAGGGTTAGGGTGCTTAACGCCACTTTCAACAATATTTCAGTTATATCGTTTTTCTATTGGGTTAGGGTTAGGGTTAGGGTGCTTAACGCCACTTTCAACAATATTTCAGTTATATCGTTTTTCTATTGGGTTAGGGTTAGGGTTAGGGTGCTTAACGCCACTTTCAACAATATTTCAGTTATATCGTTTTTCTATTGGGTTAGGGTTAGGGTTAGGGTGCTTAACGCCACTTTCAACAATATTTCAGTTATATCGTTTTTCTATTGGGTTAGGGTTAGGGTTAGGGTGCTTAACGCCACTTTCAACAATATTTCAGTTATATCGTTTTTCTATTGGGTTAGGGTTAGGGTTAGGGTGCTTAACGCCACTTTCAACAATATTTCAGTTATATCGTTTTTCTATTGGGTTAGGGTTAGGGTTAGGGTGCTTAACGCCACTTTCAACAATATTTCAGTTATATCGTTTTTCTATTGGGTTAGGGTTAGGGTTAGGGTGCTTAACGCCACTTTCAACAATATTTCAGTTATATCGTTTTTCTATTGGGTTAGGGTTAGGGTTAGGGTGCTTAACGCCACTTTCAACAATATTTCAGTTATATCGTTTTTCTATTGGGTTAGGGTTAGGGTTAGGGTGCTTAACGCCACTTTCAACAATATTTCAGTTATATCGTTTTTCTATTGGGTTAGGGTTAGGGTTAGGGTGCTTAACGCCACTTTCAACAATATTTCAGTTATATCGTTTTTCTATTGGGTTAGGGTTAGGGTTAGGGTGCTTAACGCCACTTTCAACAATATTTCAGTTATATCGTTTTTCTATTGGGTTAGGGTTAGGGTTAGGGTGCTTAACGCCACTTTCAACAATATTTCAGTTATATCGTTTTTCTATTGGGTTAGGGTTAGGGTTAGGGTGCTTAACGCCACTTTCAACAATATTTCAGTTATATCGTTTTTCTATTGGGTCAGGGTTAGGGTTAGGGTGCTTAACGCCACTTTCAACAATATTTCAGTTATATCGTTTTTCTATTGGGTTAGGGTTAGGGTTAGGGTGCTTAACGCCACTTTCAACAATATTTCAGTTATATCGTTTTTCTATTGGGTTAGGGTTAGGGTTAGGGTGCTTAACGCCACTTTCAACAATATTTCAGTTATATCGTTTTTCTATTGGGTTAGGGTTAGGGTTAGGGTGCTTAACGCCACTTTCAACAATATTTCAGTTATATCGTTTTTCTATTGGGTTAGGGTTAGGGTTAGGGTGCTTAACGCCACTTTCAACAATATTTCAGTTATATCGTTTTTCTATTGGGTCAGGGTTAGGGTTAGGGTGCTTAACGCCACTTTCAACAATATTTCAGTTATATCGTTTTTCTATTGGGTTAGGGTTAGGGTTAGGGTGCTTAACGCCACTTTCAACAATATTTCAGTTATATCGTTTTTCTATTGGGTTAGGGTTAGGGTTAGGGTGCTTAACGCCACTTTCAACAATATTTCAGTTATATCGTTTTTCTATTGGGTTAGGGTTAGGGTTAGGGTGCTTAACGCCACTTTCAACAATATTTCAGTTATATCGTTTTTCTATTGGGTTAGGGTTAGGGTTAGGGTGCTTAACGCCACTTTCAACAATATTTCAGTTATATCGTTTTTCTATTGGGTTAGGGTTAGGGTTAGGGTGCTTAACGCCACTTTCAACAATATTTCAGTTATATCGTTTTTCTATTGGGTTAGGGTTAGGGTTAGGGTGCTTAACGCCACTTTCAACAATATTTCAGTTATATCGTTTTTCTATTGGGTTAGGGTTAGGGTTAGGGTGCTTAACGCCACTTTCAACAATATTTCAGTTATATCGTTTTTCTATTGGGTCAGGGTTAGGGTTAGGGTGCTTAACGCCACTTTCAACAATATTTCAGTTATATCGTTTTTCTATTGGGTTAGGGTTAGGGTTAGGGTGCTTAACGCCACTTTCAACAATATTTCAGTTATATCGTTTTTCTATTGGGTTAGGGTTAGGGTTAGGGTGCTTAACGCCACTTTCAACAATATTTCAGTTATATCGTTTTTCTATTGGGTTAGGGTTAGGGTTAGGGTGCTTAACGCCACTTTCAACAATATTTCAGTTATATCGTTTTTCTATTGGGTTAGGGTTAGGGTTAGGGTGCTTAACGCCACTTTCAACAATATTTCAGTTATATCGTTTTTCTATTGGGTTAGGGTTAGGGTTAGGGTGCTTAACGCCACTTTCAACAATATTTCAGTTATATCGTTTTTCTATTGGGTTAGGGTTAGGGTTAGGGTGCTTAACGCCACTTTCAACAATATTTCAGTTATATCGTTTTTCTATTGGGTTAGGGTTAGGGTTAGGGTGCTTAACGCCACTTTCAACAATATTTCAGTTATATCGTTTTTCTATTGGGTTAGGGTTAGGGTTAGGGTGCTTAACGCCACTTTCAACAATATTTCAGTTATATCGTTTTTCTATTGGGTTAGGGTTAGGGTTAGGGTGCTTAACGCCACTTTCAACAATATTTCAGTTATATCGTTTTTCTATTGGGTTAGGGTTAGGGTTAGGGTGCTTAACGCCACTTTCAACAATATTTCAGTTATATCGTTTTTCTATTGGGTTAGGGTTAGGGTTAGGGTGCTTAACGCCACTTTCAACAATATTTCAGTTATATCGTTTTTCTATTGGGTTAGGGTTAGGGTTAGGGTGCTTAACGCCACTTTCAACAATATTTCAGTTATATCGTTTTTCTATTGGGTTAGGGTTAGGGTTAGGGTGCTTAACGCCACTTTCAACAATATTTCAGTTATATCGTTTTTCTATTGGGTTAGGGTTAGGGTTAGGGTGCTTAACGCCACTTTCAACAATATTTCAGTTATATCGTTTTTCTATTGGGTTAGGGTTAGGGTTAGGGTGCTTAACGCCACTTTCAACAATATTTCAGTTATATCGTTTTTCTATTGGGTTAGGGTTAGGGTTAGGGTGCTTAACGCCACTTTCAACAATATTTCAGTTATATCGTTTTTCTATTGGGTTAGGGTTAGGGTTAGGGTGCTTAACGCCACTTTCAACAATATTTCAGTTATATCGTTTTTCTATTGGGTCAGGGTTAGGGTTAGGGTGCTTAACGCCACTTTCAACAATATTTCAGTTATATCGTTTTTCTATTGGGTTAGGGTTAGGGTTAGGGTGCTTAACGCCACTTTCAACAATATTTCAGTTATATCGTTTTTCTATTGGGTTAGGGTTAGGGTTAGGGTGCTTAACGCCACTTTCAACAATATTTCAGTTATATCGTTTTTCTATTGGGTTAGGGTTAGGGTTAGGGTGCTTAACGCCACTTTCAACAATATTTCAGTTATATCGTTTTTCTATTGGGTTAGGGTTAGGGTTAGGGTGCTTAACGCCACTTTCAACAATATTTCAGTTATATCGTTTTTCTATTGGGTTAGGGTTAGGGTTAGGGTGCTTAACGCCACTTTCAACAATATTTCAGTTATATCGTTTTTCTATTGGGTTAGGGTTAGGGTTAGGGTGCTTAACGCCACTTTCAACAATATTTCAGTTATATCGTTTTTCTATTGGGTTAGGGTTAGGGTTAGGGTGCTTAACGCCACTTTCAACAATATTTCAGTTATATCGTTTTTCTATTGGGTTAGGGTTAGGGTTAGGGTGCTTAACGCCACTTTCAACAATATTTCAGTTATATCGTTTTTCTATTGGGTTAGGGTTAGGGTTAGGGTGCTTAACGCCACTTTCAACAATATTTCAGTTATATCGTTTTTCTATTGGGTTAGGGTTAGGGTTAGGGTGCTTAACGCCACTTTCAACAATATTTCAGTTATATCGTTTTTCTATTGGGTTAGGGTTAGGGTTAGGGTGCTTAACGCCACTTTCAACAATATTTCAGTTATATCGTTTTTCTATTGGGTTAGGGTTAGGGTTAGGGTGCTTAACGCCACTTTCAACAATATTTCAGTTATATCGTTTTTCTATTGGGTTAGGGTTAGGGTTAGGGTGCTTAACGCCACTTTCAACAATATTTCAGTTATATCGTTTTTCTATTGGGTTAGGGTTAGGGTTAGGGTGCTTAACGCCACTTTCAACAATATTTCAGTTATATCGTTTTTCTATTGGGTTAGGGTTAGGGTTAGGGTGCTTAACGCCACTTTCAACAATATTTCAGTTATATCGTTTTTCTATTGGGTTAGGGTTAGGGTTAGGGTGCTTAACGCCACTTTCAACAATATTTCAGTTATATCGTTTTTCTATTTGGTTTTTTGAACTGTGCGGACAGTGTGGTATTTTTTGGTTTTTTGAACTGTGCGGACAGTGTGGTATTTTTTGGTTTTTTGAACTGTGCGGACAGTGTGGTATTTTTTGGTTTTTAGAACTGTGCGGACAGTGTGGTATTTTTTGGTTTTCATTTTATTACATACAACTCATTCTGGTTATATTACCTCGTAAATACATCAACTATTAAAGACAGATATTTCAATAAACATTGGCTGGGTTAAGCTAGTTTTATGGGCCCAATAAAATGCTTATTATTTTCAGTTGAGTTTATCAAAGCTACTAGTCAACCAAGAAACATTACGGCAGACAAAACAGATAAAGCCTTGTGGATTATAACTGCAGAACAGAACCATGTCATTAACATTGCGTTGTCAGTTTGTAGAGAATGGCGGATCGTCATTATCGAATAGTAACATCTTAGATTACATTAAGGTATACTATTTGCATAACGTAGCTTTTCACATGAATATATGGATAGTCGAGTCTAATTTATTCTATGCTTATTATATTAAATGTGGGTTGTATTAATTATAAAATATAGCATTCCTAACTAGACCCCTGTACATGATGTTGTTATATAGATGTGTATTGCTAACAAAAGATAATTCTTATTAAATTATATTGATTATTGTTGTTTAACGCCAATTTCAATACTATTTTCAGCTATTGTATATTTTTATTAGAAAAGGAAACCCTATTATCTAATTTAATAAAAGAGAAATTCAGCAGGAGTAGCACCACGGGAGCCACTAGTGGAGCAGGAATTGTTACCCTTCCAGAGCACATGCGTTAATTCCCCGGTTTTCAGTCGGTTTCGTGTTGCTCGATCTTTAGTTTTCAGTGTAGTGTTTTATAGATATCATTTGCCCTTTCGTCCTTTTTTTCTTTACCATTATATTGTTTGTCCTTCTTCGATTAACGGCGTCTGATTACCGTTTGGTATATTCAAACCTTTCTTCCAACAAATATCATCACATAAACAATTTAATAGTACAAGTGTTTCTATTTTATGCATATAGATCAATGACACAAATAATAAGGAGCGTAGCAAGACGTTTAGTTTGTTAGAATTACGACATGGAATATCATGGCTATCACAGGGCACTAATGTGACTATTGAGTGTGACTACAACGAAGTCAGATTTTCGATTGCCTACACAGGTGAGTGTCTTATCTATTTCGCTATTTATTTTCGTAAATAGCGCATTGTTTCACTCCGTTCCATTCGCAGTAAAATTGGCGCGAAAATATGACATACCAACGGTAATTTTTCCAATAAACTACGGACTACCATGCTTTATTTCTTAGATATTGAAAAGCAGAAAAAAAGAATAAAATATCACCTCCTGCATGTCTTGCACATATATTATTGGTTATTAAGATCACATTTAAAAATTATGTTGCAGCACGTCCAGTCATACAGGTGATCGAGGCTACGACTAAATTGGGAACAGTTCATGTAAATTCTACCTCAAATAAGAAATTCCTGTTTATAGCTGAGGATGACTATTATATTAATATTTCTCTTTCAATTTAAGAACCAAATCATAAATTGATGTAATAACAGATCAAATATTAGATTAACTTTCGTTAATTACGATATTGCGATTCTTATCTAAAATTTTAAACTTGCACGGCATGTTGTAAATGAAACGGCAAAAATAAAATATCTGTGGAAAATTTTCTCATTTAAGTAATCTATAATTCTTACGAACACAATTCACATACAATCCAATTATTCCATAGGAAACATGACCGGAAGTGAATGCTTGAGTCGTATTTTATGTTATACGGTACCAATCAAATCAAACTCTGGTGGACTGAAATAACATTTATCCTATCATTCCTTTACAAGTCATTAATACATTCTATGTTGGTATAGTACAGAACAAGAAACATACATCTTAA
>OY804582.1:44190045-44457045 GCA_963680875.1 Bathymodiolus brooksi
CAACGACAAAGGCACGCTCAGGACAAACCATATATTGTAACACTGGAAACTTGCGTTCTCACGGCACATAATATTTAGTCAGACCGCCACTGGGACGCAGTGTGAAGACCATACTGACTTTGAATATGTTGAATTTTCTTTAAAAAATGTAAATACAAAGCCAATTTGTATAAAATACTCTTATAAATAAATCATATGAATAGCACACATCACGAATTCAATCTTAAACACAAATTTAATATGAAAATGTTAACTTGTCGCACGAACAGGTGGCTAGAGAATGACTCAAACACACCTTAACAAATATCACGATATAAATATAATTAATGCTCATTGGTTGAAAACGATCACGTAGTTTTTACATTGAAAACAACAATCCACTATTTTCCCGCTATTACTATTTGGTATCTTCAAACTCTTTTAGCGACGAACAAATATCACCTAAATGCCCTTCTTTAATATCTAAGTTAATACTGTGTTGAATTTTAATTCTTTATTAGCTGTGAAGATGAATGTATCTGCAAACACCAGTTATACCATATTCACACTATTTCCTTGTCACATTGTATTTGTGTCAGTCCATATTGTTTGTAGACAGTTTCCATTCGTATTCAACTATAATAATATAGTTACTGTTGTACCATTACACATGCAGCTTCACATACTTGAATAGTGATAGAACCTATAGAACATATTACAGACGTATCAAACTAATAAAAAACAATAATTGAATGTGGACATCTCGGACATCATTAAAGGTGAATTCATATTATCGAAATACTTAAATAGACTTACACTATGCACTATTCAAAAAAGAATCTGATAAACAAATATCAAAATAAATATATTTTAGATTTTAGTACCGTTTTGCATCCTGACCAGCACTCTACTGACTTAGACCGTCATGGTCGTGATTGTATCGTAGTTGGAATTACAACTACATATGCTATCGGTGCCCATCACACTAACGTGTTCGAATCCCGCTGAGGCGAAGTGCACTCGATACATCATTATGGGGTAACATTTGTCCGTGACTTGCGGCATGTCAGTAGTTTTCCCCGGGTACTCCGGTTTCCTCCACCAGTAAAACTGAAGGCAACGATATAGCTGAAATATTGTTGAAACTGGGGGTTAAACACCATAACTCTAATCCTAACTCTCTATTGACTTGTTCTTCGGTGTCCTATTCACTCATCAAAATGACAAAGTGATGATTGATTTTCTAAATTGATATATTAACGATAACCATAAATACGGTACTAGGCTATCTAACAAACAGACCTCTCTTAGCTGAGGACACCAGCTAAATTTATTTAGAAAGATATTGGAAGGCGTGGTTTGAATAATCTTCACCAGGCACGCTTGAATATTATAGAAAATTGTATATCTTTGAGAATAAGCAAACTAAGTAGCTTAAATATACAATATTGGTGAATTGACGGTAAATATAGAATTTATGTGGCGAGATTTAGAAACGGGGAAATGACGAGCTTTTATCGAGTCTTTCCATCCGTTTTGTGCCGAGCCACATAAATTATATATTTACCGTCAATACACCAATATTGTATTTATCCTGCAAGAAAATTTGCAAAAGAAAATGTTATTCAATTTAATAATAGAAAACAGATAACGGAAATCCCATTGGTACCTCAATAGTAGTTCCAGTAAAGGGCGTGGCTTAATAGCGTTAATAGGTTAATGTAGTAAGTGCTATTATGACAGGGGTGTGGCTTAATAGCTTTATTAGGCTAATGTGATAAGTGTTATTATGACAGGGGTGTGGCTTAATAGCTTTATTAGGCCAATGTGAAAAGTGTTATTATGACACTGTCATAATTACGCATCAGTTTATTTCAACCCTTTTATTATGACAAAAAAATACCCAATTGTAGGATAAAACAAGTTAGCTAAAACTCCATCAAATCATCTATGTCTGAGGAAGATGAACTTAGTTTAACAATCAATACCTACTAACTGTACATTACAATACTACTTACACCATGTTAGTAATTGTCATCAACATGTAGAAGTCGCAATATATAATATAATTTTAAATTGATGGTACCACGATGGTGTTGAATGAACAGGAAAGTTAATGAGATATCATCATGCAAATTAAGGTTCATTTTCTTCAGGCATTAATATACATTTAAACTTATATATAAATGTCGCGGAAAGGAAACTAAAAATGTGACCTTTAAGAGGAGTTGTCCTCTTTAGGCAGTGATTTGCTATATATATATATATATTATATATATATATATATATATATATATATATATATGTACCTTATGGTATGTAAGACTGTGCTAAAGTGGATGGATTCGGCTGACATTGTTGAGATATTGTAGATTTTTTTTATATATTGGTTTCAGTTGTTTATATTTTACGTCCTAATTTTTGTGGGACAAGTAGCACTGAAAATATCAATTATGCAACAATTTTCCCAGCAATAATATAGTGAATGCCACCTATAATGTCAGTTACAGATTGCTGTTAGAGGCCGATGTTACAGGTCGTGGTTACACGCCGATGTTACAGACCGCTGTGCTAATAGCGAGTTTTATAGTAATTGGACCCATTTTTGTGACAAGGTTAATATCTTTCACATAGTCGTAATTAATGGAAACATTATTCAAACTCTTTTTCAAACCAGTTCATATGACAGAAAAAAATATCACAATTCGTACTTGATATATTTTGCGCTAAATGACCAGTTCGCTCTCGTATAAAATGTTCATCCCACGTCATCTGCTGAGGATCTATCGCTGTATATAATCATCTGAGAAATCACGCACAATGTGTTTTATAGCTTAGAATGCCCAAATTCTACGTAAGACTTGATACAATGTCAATGTGGAAGTTGTGTTTTTCGATTGGCGTTTGAATGCCTGCAAATATTTGTTTGTATATATATTGCATACCTTTGTTAAATAACCAGTCTGCCTTTACTGACGAAAGCTGTGTTGATCAAATTGGGGAGCGAAATCAAATCCAGTGATATGTGTACCACAGTTACCTGATATTGTTTGACCTCAAGGGAATATATGATTTTCATAAATTCGCACGCAATTAACAATAACAGGATGTATGTTTTAAATATTTATTTATTAAATTGTCTTTTTAATGAATTTAAGATAATAACACCATTATTTTTTTAGATTACTCTATTATATTTTATGATATTAATTAACAAGAATAAAACGTAGGCACATATATTTAGTTATTTTTTATATTTGATATTGAATGAGAGGCACACTCGATTGGCGATATATAAATCAATAAATCCATTTTAAAGTTGTAGTTGGATTACAGGTCATACCATTTGTTTTTGCAACGATACTATTATTGTACCAGTTTGCTATATTACTATTGAAACAAAAGAAGCTGCCTGTGTTAGACATAGCGCATTTCATTTTGCGCATCTCGGCCTTCACCCGAGTACTCAGGCTGAAAAGGTAACCTGCTATGTCCAATACGGGCCGCTTCTTTTGTTTCAAAAGTGCTGTATGATTTACTAACAGCTATTCACAGCCGGTGAAGTATATTAATAGGATATCTGATAAATATTACACCACCATAGTTTGATATGGGACATCACATTCCATATAAGCATCTGTGTTATTCCCTTATTTAGATGATACATATAGGCTTACTAGCACATCTAAAAGCTTTGGTCCACAAGTTAAATGAGTTGTTCGATACAATACTTTTCTGTAAGAAAAGCAGTAGTCCTGTCCATTATTGCTGAGCCCATGGTTTCCTGATGTTAAGTGGAAATCATGACTTTGAAAGTTGTACGATGGCCAGTACATTTTTGTTAACTGCTACGGGTCGTCTGTTTCACAAATGACCACACATATTTTCTGTTTGTCTTTCCGGAGCACTTGAGTTCGTCCGTTGCTTTTTTTCTTGTCTTAGTGGGGTTCGTGTTGTTCATGTTGTCAAATTATATCACGTCATTAGTTCCGTGTTGTGATGTTAGGTACCTTTTCCGTGTAAAAAGGACGTTCGATTCGGCTCGACTCCGAATTCTATGGTAGGGGGTTCATTTTGATATTTATTTTATTGGTGGTGTGTTACATATACTGGTGTCCAAAACCATTTGATATTGTCCGAGTTTCTGTTCTTTTATCTCCATGTTTGCACTGATGTTGGTTTGTGTCACTTCAGACTTGGAATGCGTGCCTTCAGCGTGGTCTAAGCGCTTTCATTTATATACAGAAACAACTACTTGTTGCGTTGGCGTATACAAATAAATTGTAGGTCTATATGTTATAGACATTTACATATATCTACTGATTCCTCGTCTACTTTAACAAGTACAACTAATTAATAGTACTATATAAGTACTAATCTATGTATAATGATCTCATCAAGGTTATCCTAATCTGTGAACTCATTATTAATCGTGGGGTTCTTATTTTCGTGGATTCCATGGAATTCGTGGTTCACATTAAGCATAAAGAATAAAATCCAACGACATATTTTTTTCCCTATTGACTATAGCCTATAATGCTTGAAACCACGAATTCAAGAAGCCAAGGATCACTGCATTTTGTAGAAATCACGAATATTGATGCTAACGAACAAAAATACTTTCACAGGATATAGAATTGCACACTGTTGGTGTGTATGTTATGGAAGTTTTAAGCTATGAAACAAATAAATAATGGCGTATGAATTTTCGAACCCGTTATACATCCGTAGTTTTCGGTGTAGTGTTTTGTATATCACTGTTTGACCCTTTTCCGTTTATCCTTTAGCCGTTTTAGTTTTTATTCTTCTGTCATTTACGGCTTCTTATCACCTCTTATATATCGTCAAATCTCTCTTACGTACATATTACAGATCATCTTTGGGAGGATATGGAACCTATGCCTATCATGCCTACGTAATCATGCCTACGTGATAAGTGTTGTATACCTAACTGCTACGTAGAAACACCGAACTAAATATTATCCTCCACCAATATAATTTCTTTCCAATGAGCTTGTTATCCTGTCTATCCTGTCCTGTGTTCATTCTAGGAAGACTTCACACAGGAGATCCTCAAGGAAAATGAAAAGAAGTCTAATCCGGTCTTTTAACTTCAAGTTCCGCTATATAGATGATGTCCTATCACTAAATAAGGTTAATGATTTTGTCGATTGCATCTATGTCATTGAGCTTGAGATAAAGGATACACAGATATAGCGAGGTATACTTCATACATTGACCTACACCTTGACATTGACTGTGACGACCCGTTAAGAACGGAATTTTACGACAAAAGAGATGATTTCAATAGTTTCATGGTGAGCTCTCTATTTATATATTTGAATATGTGACAACATTACAACAACACCGCCATGTGGAATATATCTCTCAGTTGATCCGATATTCATGAGTCTGTGTTTCCTATTATGATTTACTTGATATCGGGTTATTACTGGCGAAGAAGCAGCTACTGTATCAATTGTTTCTAATGGTTAAGATGAAGTCATCTCTTGGAAAGTGTTACGGTCAGCACCATGACTTGGTTACGGAATAGCTGTGTTACAAATGACTACAAATATGTTATGTTTGTTGTTCATGACTTATCACTGGGTGTGTAGCAAGAGTAACACGACAGGTGCCATATATGGAACATGAACTGTTTACCCTTGTGAAGCACATGTGTTCACCTCTGGGTTTAGGTAGGGTTCCTGTTGCTCGCTCTTTGGTTTTCTGTGTAATGTTAGTGTTTGTTCTTTTTCGTTTGGTCATTCCATCGTCTTTACTTCTTCGATTTACGGAATCTAGTTACCCCCATCGTTTCTTCACACTTTTCCTACGTTGATATTCGTTCTTGTTATTGATGTTTAAGAGTTCTTGAATTGTCCACCCTTTTTAAAGTATTTCTCTGACCTCACATTATTATTCGGACAGTTGATTATTATTTTGTTCTTGTGTAAATGAACATTAGGTTTTATCATTGTATGTTTAACAACGTGTTTAAATATTGTTGAACGTTCGGGAAAATAACCAATGTTGTAGTTTTTTATCACTTCTGTCTAACAACCTGGCTACCGTGATTATACTACTAATCTATATAATTAATACATATATGACTCTTGACAATGTATGTTCAGAACTGACGAATACATGAACTTTGAAAGTATATTCTCGCAATACAACCATCAAGTAACTAACCGACGGCAAGTAATTACAAATAATACAGACCATAGGTGATAATTTGGAGATCTTAAAATCACGAAATATAATTGAGAATCGATGGGGCGTATGCCAATACATTTTTTTTTTCGTTTTAATTGTGGTATTTGTTATCCAATTTGGCTTTGTAGCTATCAAACATGGACAGAATTTAAAATAAAAACGCTTTTGCATATGGAAATGTATTACGTAAGAGAATACATTTTTATGCATCACGTTGATTATTTTGCTTTAATCTACAGTTATAGTGTATGCTCCATTACGTAATATACGGAATATTGATTTATATATGTTCTTAATTTAACTCATTCTCGAATAAGTGTTTGAGACGACAAATCACAGAAAGTTCGAACCTTACATGTAAAGTATGAAAACGCTAGCATTATTTTACTATGAATGTGATTAATATTAACATCAACATGGTACACAAAGGAGTCAGTCATTATTTTACTATGCATGGTATTAATATCTACAGATAACATGAACTTCTGGAGAACCTGAGATGACACAACGATACTAGCCCATATTCCATATGCCACCTTGTATGCAAAATCTGACGCAGACCAACTCGCACAGACCTATCAGACTCACCTAACATCGATAGTTACCCTATTCAGGAAAGACAAACATCACTAATCTTCGAAATGCAAGCTTGTCTATAACATGCACGGTATCTCACTCATATTACCTAGCAACATAGTAGGCCTATTTTGCAACAATACAGTTCTTACCATCACACAACACGTATTTCACCATAATAAGGTACACTAGTCCTAACTCACCATTACCATCAATGAGATGACTTTAAACTGAGCAAAAGTCTTCGAAGTCGACACCATCCTCCTATAATTTCCCTAAGCATTTGTCGAGGTATCACACCGTCGCACATATTGTATTATCTAGAATACTTCAACCTCAATCCCACAACAAACAAATTCGCTCCATCATTGAGAATAGAAAAACGAACTTTACACTCAGAGTGAACGCTAATCCCAGGTCTTCTTGATGTATCTCAATTACAAGACACATGTTCTGACCTATATCAAAGACATACCAGAAACAGCAACATTATCCAAGAAACAATTGCTTGTAGGTGATAGCCTGCTGTTTCGGTCCATCATAACTAGGTTGACAGCAACTTGTCCCACAAAGATCTAGTATCACTAGAAGATTGAGAAGACCAATAGCTAATGAGCTATTGTATTTTAGAAAGATTGTTATATCACTTGACAGACGCGCTCGATTTCTGGTGGCTTCATTCCCAATTCAATTCTAAGGGGTCAATATCGGTTATTTCTCACAATACCATTTGACACATGAACATAATCATTTAATTTTAATTGGCTATCATGTCTATTCACTCTGGTTTTGTTGCTCTCAAAGACTTATGGATTGTTTTTTATTTTCTTATTTTGGCGTACTCTATAAAGGTTATTCCAGAAACGTTTCGCGCATTCTGAATTATATATCTATATATTTATTGGAAGCATACGACAATATTGTATGTCGTAGACATAATTCTTTCATATAATTATACAATTAGCTATTTTCTTTATACAGTTAGCAAAATCTGCTCCAGAGAGACATTTGTTTATGATAACCCCTTCGGTTGTTTTTTTCAATGACTTTACACATGTCAGATTTGAAATGGTTAATTTGGCTAATAACGTCTCCATTTCAATATGGATGGAAATAACCTTTTAGATCAGATCTCCGCATTCAGAATTGTATGTATACACAAGATCTTTATAGTGGCAATAAACTCTAGTGCAAGTTTTAAACAATGTATTAAAGCGTATCGGCAAAAATGCGTTCCATCAAAAAATAGACGAAGATGACATTCCACCCTCGGTTTTTTGGTGGTGTCCGGGTTGCTAATTTGCCTTTTTTTTTTTTTTTTTTGTAATGTCATTTTGTGCGTCGAAGTTCCGTATTGTGATGTCCGTTACGATTTCCGTCTTAGATGTTCGTTTCAGCTTTACCTCTACTTGCTTGTAGAAGAGCTCACGTCTTATGCTTGTTGTATTTTGTTGTGGATAGTGGTGTCCAACACATGTTGTGTTTTGTTTTTGTTTTGTTTGTCTTCGGCTTGTGTACCCTATGCTGTCAGTTTCTCTGGATTGTCAATTTTTTATTACCCCGTCGGTATTTTGTAACGTTTGTGGTAAAACACAATAAAGGGCAATGCTGTGTTGCAGCAGAGCTGAAAATTCAAGTACTGTTATTCTTAAAAGCAACATGTTTTCTATGATCTATAATGTCTGAAGTTGATATGATGTTAAGATTACTCAGAAATACTTGCTAGTTCTCTTATTAATTAACATTTATTCACAAGATTATAAGGACACCCTTAAATATAGTTACGGACACTACATGGTTTTTGTAGTGTCCGTAACCATATTTTCTGTTCTGCAGTTTTTATTTTGTCTACAATTGTTCATATTATGACTGATTATAGCTACTCTGTGTATTTTACATCTTCAAACATGAAAATATCAATATTTTGACAATGTTTTCTAGAAGATTTTGTTACTGGTTACGGACCCTACAGATTATGATAGAGACATTTTTTGGACTTTGAAATACAAATAAACAAAATTTTAATCTAAAATCCTACTGAAATGGATTTTTTATTAACTTGTTATATTTGATGAGTGGGAAACATATTTTTTTTGTATGAAATTAGGTGTTTTATTATGCTTAAGCTTCACATAACGAATGGGAGAAATTCGTGTCTAAAACTATATAACGAAACATACCTTTTGGATAAAGCTTGATAATTTCTCCAATTGATATCCAATTTTCATGAATTTGGTATCAAGTTAATCCTGATTAATTATTCTAAAAATTTATTTTAAAATAGTTTTGTTGTTTTCCTATTTTGAAAAGTAAATTTTGGTGTAAAAATAAACAAATGTCAAGTGCAACAGCATAACGCCTTATTTGTGCAAACTTTTCGGTACCCTTTTGCCTGTTACTCAAAAGCTATGAGAGATATCGTCTTGAAATGTTGTATGCAACGTCTATGTTTCACCATCCAAAACATGATATTAGAGTGATACCTTTAAATTCAATGGATGTATGTTAATATTGCACATAACACACTGATTTTGAGTATGAGCCGTATATTGTGCCGTTTGTATACACTTAGACACAAAATCAAGTAAAGGAACAGCTTTTGTATGGTTATTCTGCATATTGTGTTATTTTGTTTCATAAGCAATCACGTTTGTCTCGCTTTTCTATTAATACTGTGTATTTAAAATGTGGCAATCTATGGCGTTATCTATTCAAAGCCGGACGTACATTTCTAATGTACAGAAAGAATGTGTATTTTGCATTTGCTTTTCTTTTGTTTTATATATGTATGTAATAACTTATCTAGTTTTCTTACATAATATTCGGCACTATCTCCCATTTATACTGACTAAATATTAAACCAAACGTTTTGAAAACGAATCTGATGTTCCAATTTCTCTCGTTTATATACACATGTGTTTCCATTTATCTTACAATGTTCGTTCGTGAGTCATAACTACTTTTTTGTTTAAATATATTGTGCTTTTCATTTGAGACCATTTTTGTAATCAACCTTTATTATATCTCTTTACATAGCTCTTGTATGGTAGTCCGTGTTTAAACATTGCTCAAAAATCGTGTTTTTCGATTTGGATTTTCATTTTTTTATATTGCTCATTTCATTAAGGGTTAGCAGATAAATAAATTATGTTGCAATTATTTGTATGTCACATGTTCAAATGTTAGATTGACTACAATGTATGCATTGCCAGGAATATACCCCAAAAACACATTAATGGTCCACAACTGTTACATATAATGATGATGTTCAATATTGGTCAGTTCATTTTATTTTGCGTAAATTCTCCATTTTACCTGACTATATCCTCATGATACTTATACAACAACACATTTAATATGGTCTGAGTTTCCATGTGTTATACATGTAATACAACGATGCTATAGTTTTGTTTGATTACATGTATGTGTACACAACTCGTTTAATATTTCACTAGCACATTTATATTTTATTTATTGATGTAAAACCGTATATGAGTAACATATCTATGTTATTTACCGTAGTAATGTTATATCAATCATTTTTATTTCATCTACACTGTATAATGTTCCCATTGTATAGACCACCAAAGCAGTAAATGTTTAATATTATTGTTTTACATGTTTATTTATGACAGTTTTAATCCATACCTAATTATTGACTTTTATTTCTTTTTCAGTCGTCAGTAAGTATTATGTTCATTATAGTTCTTTTATATTTAATTATATAAACTTTATAATCACCTGTAAGGTAAGTATTATGTTCATTATAGTACTTTTTAAATTAAATATTATAATCACCTATAATGTAAGTACTTGTGTATCTAATATGTGTACATCTCATGTTCTACGGTACCTGTACATGTGTAGATTATCTTACATATAACATCTACACTACTGTCATACAACATCCAGTACATTGTATATTGTACTAATTATCATTTTGACATTGACATTAAAATGAACTATATTCTATACCGCAAATTAATAATAATTGCACTATTTATTAATTATAAATTGTAATAATTTATATATCATGTCAATCCGGAACACTGACTACTGGCTGGATGATACCATCAATGACTAAAATTCCACAAGTAGATGTATCAGCCTCTAGTCATTATTAATATATGTATATTTTAATTCGTGTGCACGATGAGTTTATTGTGGATACACTGAAAGTCCAAAAAATGTAAAGCTAATTAATTCAAAAATCGCTTTGAGCAAGATTCTTTTGGTTAAAAAGAAATACAAAATTGTTATCAAAACTACATTTTATCTTCCTTAATCAGATTTAGTTGATAGAGTATACATTATGCTTTTTCTACACTGGAAAAAGTAAAGTTTATATTCTTCACTCATAGATATAGCTAAGGGAATTGATATATGTGCTATGTAGATTTTGCTTTTCATTTTATAGTTAATAAAAAAACATAGTTTTGCTATGGTCTATTGTATTCCAAATGAAAACCTTTGTTATTGCAATAATCCAATTATAATATAAGTTTATGACCAGCTATTATTTAAACAAAAGACTAGTACAATAATTTGACTTACTATTTGTAACGATAACTGCCCGTTAATAGTGTTGTTTGATATTTTTGTCACTTATTATTGTAAACACTTGTCTTAAGGAAGTGCGATATACATATTAAAGGGGATGTGGGTACATTTGTTACGTCCAAGTATATAAACGAGCAACGTTACAACATATAATAACATAGGATTACAATAACGACCCATGGTTACCGTAATTTGACGTTGTAATTTAAATATTTACAGCATGCATTGACTTGTCGAGGTAAATGCACATGGAAATAAAAAAGGTGTCACAGTAAACGTTCAGTGGTTGTAGGAAATTAACTCTTGCAAAACAACACAAGTAACACATATCATGTATTAAGCATAATTTCGACATAAGGAGAAATGTGGAACCATTTGCTTATCTAAGATGGCGACATGGCGATATCTGCATTATCTGAACAAATATATTTACCAAGCACATGCATGCTATAGTTTCCGGAACTGTAAATGATCCAATAAATCAAGCCAAATTAAATAACAAATAATGTAAACAGTGAAATATTCAGAGGTGGCAAACCCCTACTGCCCTTACAAGTCCATGTAAACATGTCTGAAATGCACTACAATAATTGAATTTACCACAATTTAACAATGGAACGTGGCCGTAGCTTTCCTGGAGTCGATGTGGATTTCTGAACTATGCATAAAGTAATATTAAAACCTTCTATTTCTAGCTTGTTCATTCTAGGTTTCCACATTGACTACACAATAATTATGTGTATATCCTCTTACTTCTAAGAAAATGCATACAATTAAATAGAACTAAGAAAGGGATATCTTCACTAACTATCAAAATCGGCGTCACATTTTGAAGAAAAAAAATAAACAGAAATTGTTTATGCAATGTGTGTGATATTTTACTAAAACATACCTCACCCTTTCTTAAAATGTTTGTATGGCATAACTCGCATGTTTATGTTTTACAGAATTCCTACCTATTCACATCTTTGTACGACGTGCTACCCCATATATCATCATTCATCCGAAAAATCAATGTCATCGACAATCGTAATATTTGATCTATGAAATCCTCAAAATGAGTACATTGATGCGTTTATATTCTAAGTTTTCGAGGACTGTACTCATATAAACATATAATTCTTGTGACTGATACTTTAGTTACAGATGATTCGTATTTGACGTTGAGTGGTTTCTATACTAGCCTATTTCACTGGGAAAGACGGGTGTTTACATCGTCATAGCTTCAACACTTTAATACGATATATTAAGCACATTCTCTCAAATACTCCGAAATCTGAACTCGCGATTACTGCTATGAGTACTTTTGTTTACATGCGTCATGGAAACTGATATTGCATGATACCAGATTTTGACCGACATTAGATTGATTGCAGAGTATGAACTGGTGGACTTTAACTTTACTTCAGTATTAAACTAGGATTTCCCTTCTTTCTTATCCCCAATCAGAAGACAGGTATTCTCTCATTCTTGGAAAAGGTCATTCCTTCCATTTCTACTCACCGTTCCTGTATTTAATGAAATGTGTATTGCTGCTAACAAAAACGTTGAGTAATCTGAGAAAGAAAGGGAATAAAACTAATGGCCTAATGCAATATGATGCTTAATGTACATGCGTAGTATTTACCTCTCCCACATTATCACTATCATTAAGTCATGGAAAATGTGGAAACAATAATTCTGCTTGTACTATATATACTCCAGAAATTGTGTGACGTGAATAAAGCAATTATCGCTTACAAAACACGAAAACAAAAAATGAAAAATCCAACGCACGATGCTAATACAATAATAATTATCTCCCTTTAATCGACGTTATTGTATCCAACAACTACAAGTATAATACCCAAACAACATTGTGTGCAATTCATGTATTTGGAATGTAATGGTATTCAAATAATGCTTGTTTGTTTTTGCTTGCTTACATTTGGAATATTCCTTCAATATTACAGTTGTTCGAATAGTACGTTTGACATTTATAAATGCTCAGGAAAAAAAATCCAGTTTTTAAATCAACAATTTATTTTTCTAGATGTACATTATACACACTCTGACAATCAATTTATAAAAGGTTTGTTCATTATTGAAAAAAGTTATCCATTATGTCTCTGTGTTAATCATATTCTCTGAAGTGTACAGTACTGTCTGGAATTGTTCTGTATAGTAATAGAAACTATAAAACACAATGTTATATGTCAGAGGTAATGATGAATTCAGACATGTGTTTAACTGATAACACTATTTACACCATGTTATATGTCAGATCAGTATGTCAGAGTTAATGATGAATGTACAAATTTGTGTTACTGATAATACTACTTAATCAATGTTGTATGTCAGATAACTATGTCAGATCTTATGATGAATACACACACATATGCTACTGATAACACTACTTACACCATGCTGTATGTCAGATCGCCATGTATGATTCAATGATGAATGTACATACATGTGTTACTAATAACAATACTTACACCATGCTGTATGTCAGACCAATATGTCAGATTTAACGATGAATGCACATGCATGTGTTACTGATAACACTTCTTGCACTATGTTTTATGTCAGATCAGTATGTCTGATGTAATGATGAATATACACACATGTGCTACTGATAACACTACATACAACATTTTACAGACATCATAGTGTGGTGTATGTCAGATCACTATGTCAGATTTAATGATGAATGTACACACATATGTTACTGAAGACACTACGTACCACATGGTGTATGTCAGACTAATGTTGTTATAAATATCATAATCTAGCATAACATGTCAGTATCATTTACAACTGACGTCAGATGCCATGTTGTATGTCAAATCAATGTCTGATTTAATGATGAATGTACAAACATGTTTTACTGATAACACTTCTTACACCATGTTGTATGTCAGTTCAGTATGTCTGATTTAAAGATGAGTATACAGACATGTGTTACTGATAACAATACCTACACCATATTGTGTGTCAAATGAAATGAAGAATGTACACATATGTGTCACTGATTACACTACTGATGCCATGTTGTATGTCAGATCACTATGTCAGATTTAATGATGAATGTATGCACATATGTTACTGATAACACTACTTACCACATGGTGTATGTCAGACTAATTTTGTTATAAATATCATATCCTAACATAACATGTCAGTACCATTTAAAAATTACCTCATATGTCATGTTGTATGTCATATCAATATGTCTGATTTAATGATGAATGTACAAACATGTGTTACTGATAACACTTATTACACCATGCTGGATGTCAAATCAGTATGTCTGAATAAATTATGAATATATAAACATGTGTTACTTATAACACTACTTACACCATGTTGTAGGTCAGATTTAATGATGAATGTACACACATGTGTTACTGATAACACTTGTTACACCATGGTGTATGTCGGATCAATATGTCAGATTTAATTATAAATGTACAAACATATGTTACTGATTACAATACGTACACCATGTTCTATGTCAGATCACTATGTCTGATTTAATGATGAATGTTCACACACATGCGTTACCAGTAACATTACGCATACCATGTTGTATGGCAGACCCGTATGTCAGAGTTAATGATGATTGTACACACATGTGTTACTGATGACACTACTTAAGCCATGGTGTATGTCAGATCAATATGTCACATGTAATCATAACTCTACTAACATGTGTTACTGATAACACTTCTTACAACTTGTATGTCAGATCGGTATGTCTGATTTAGTTATGAATATAGGCACATATGTTACTGATAACACTACCTACACCATGCTACTAACACCATGGTGTGGTGTATGTTAGACCACTATGTCAGATTTAATGATGAATGTATACACATGTTTTACTGATAACACTAATTTCACCACGTTGTGTGTCAGATCAATATGATAGATTTAATGATGAATGTACACACGCCATATTTAATGATGAATTACACACTAGTGTTACTGATAACAATACTTACACCATGCTGTATGTCATATCACCATGTCTGATTTAATAATGAATGTAAACACATGTGTTACTAATAAGACTACTTTCACCATGTTGTGTGTCAGATCAATATGCCATATTTAATGATGAATTACACACTAGTGTTACTGATAACAATACTTACACCATGGTGTATGTCAGATCACTATGTCTGATTTGATGATGAATGTACAAACACATGTTACTTATAACACTACTTACACCATGTTGTATGTCATATCACTATGTCTGACTTAATGAAGAATATACACACATGTGTTACTGATAACACTACTTACATCATGTTGTATGTCATATCACTATGTCAGATTTAATGATGAATATACTCACATGTGTTAATGTTAACACTACTTACACCATGTTGTATGTCATACCACTATGTCTGATTTAATGATGAATATACTCACATGTGTTACTGATAACACTACTTACATCATGTTGTATGTCATATCACTATGTCAGATTTAATGATGAATATACTCACATGTGTTAATGTTAACACTACTTACACCATGTTGTATGTCATATCACTATGTCTGATTTAATGATGAATATACTCACATGTGTTAATGTTAACACTACTTACACCATGTTGTATGTCATATCACTATGTCAGATTTAATGATGCCTGTACACACATGTTCTAATGATATCACTACTTACACCATGTTGTATGTCAGATCACTGTTTCTGATTTAATGATGAATGTACGCATATGTGTTGCTTATTTAAAAATGTTATTCATATTTCACCTGCGAACACTTTACCTCAGGGTGCATGGAAACCTCAAAGGTTTTTAAATATTTACAATGCACAATATAATTAAATAAGTAAGTGTTGATAATAAGGATACGATACCATCAACAAATAAATCAGATGTTATCTCTCATATTCAATTTATAAACATACATATATGTTATTCTTATTACACAGTAAACATTGAAAGGAACTATAAATACAACTAAATTCATAATGTATCCAATAATAACAGTAATTTCATAATATCATGTAAGTTTCGAAATTTTGAGTCTATAATCATCATTTGTATATTATTTTTGAAATTTGTGGTAACTATTGGTTCCCTGTAAAGGCATTTATTATATTTTCTGTAATTTCTTGTTTTCCAAATTACCCATTTTAATATACAAATTACCAAATTGACTAAAAGTAGGTCTTCAGCATTTTCTCCCTCGTACACCTCAAGGATTCAATTTTCTTCAACACGTACTATATTCTTTTCAAACATTATATTAAAAATGTGCTTTATTTCCTCCAAGACATGTTTAATTTGATGACACCTGTAAAACAAATGCATAAGGAACTATTTACACCATGTAGATAGATATAACAGATTTTCCATTCATAATGCTGTCATTGTATCTTTAGTTATACATACTGACATTGTATAAATCCCATGCCAACCTTCTACGGAGCTTTCTAACTCGTATTTCTAATTAATTTGTCGAATCCTCCGAATAAGTCTTTGTAAAAAATATTCACACGATTTGTTTTCTGCTTTAATATTTAAAACTATTTTATTGACAAGTTTTATAGTTTCATCCATAATAATTTGACTCCAATTACTTGAAAGTGCACTACTAATACCATAGCATTCTACAAAATTAATATTAACATTATACATGTAAGTATCTAGAAATTCATTAAATGTGTACAATTCTTTTATTAGCCGATGATATAAAATCATTAATGAAAAAGATAACTGACAAATTACAAAATACATCATTCTAGAATGTATTTAACTTCCCTTCCGGTACTTCCCACTCCTTTTTAATTAAGTACAATATATTGAAATAAGAAGTAAAGTAAAGTGAAGACACGTTCAATGGCTCCAATAATGTATTACTTCAAGACATTTTCAAAGCACAACGGTCTCCTTCTTCATATTTATTACTTATAATTATGAGTTTCATTTGATCATTCTTTCCATTCCAAATAAATGCTTAAGTGCTTTACAATTTGTAACCCGTACTGACTGAGAGTGGGATAGCAAAGTTGTATTACATTTATTTAAATTTGTGTAAACTTTGATTAACTCAACATTATATTAAGGGTGCATTGTTTACGAGCCAGACCGTCAAAACTTTATCATTTGAGACAAATCATCATCAAGCAATGAGTACGGTTCTCATTAGAAACTATTAGAATATTCCTGGTTGTGAGTTTATTTGTTGAAGCAGTCGCGCCTTCACTGAAAAATAGTATGCAACCAAATTAAAGGTTTGTCCCTTCACATTTTGCTTACGACTGTGTATTTAATCCTTTATGTGAAAATGCTTAGCAAAAACAACCAAATACAATTAAACTTTTGAGCTTAAATCACAAATTGACAACTTTGATATCAATTAAATCAAAAAGCTACTTTTGATTTAAACTTTGAATTTTGATAGGTTAGCTTCAACAGCTGTTTCATACTGGTGGTTCTAAGGGTGGGGATACGGTAGCTGAATATCCTGGTGGTTCTAATGATGGTGATATATATGGTAGCTTAATATCCTGGTATGTTACTGGTAGTTTTAATGATAGTGATATGATAGCTTAATATGCTGTTTTTACTGGTGGTTCTAATGATGGTGACAGGGTAGCTTAATATTCTAGTTGTTTAATTGGTGGTTGATAGGATGGTAATAGGGTAGCTTAATATGCTGGTTTTCACTGGTGCGTCTAAGGATGATGATAAAATATATTCGGCAACTGTTTTCGGGCGGCAGGTCTATTGTCTTCGATTACAATCTGCCTGTTCGAGCTTCAGCTATTTCAATACCTCTTACTTTGAAGTTCGTTGTCTCATCTGATCAAAGTAAATTCGTGATATGGTTGGATTGCTTTTCTTGCATGTTGCCTAGTGAAAGCAGTCAAGCCCAAAACTCTTTCGCAATGTGAAATGTAGTAAACGCCTGTTGATATCGGTAAACATATCTTACTTTTCGCATGGATCCTTTGTCATATATGTATCCATGAAAACACAATTATTGACCAGGAAACTCAGGACTCGCTGGATACCCCAATATATATTTGTATTATGCCATGTACTAATTTTAAGCCATTTGTTATGAAATAAAATTTAAAGTGCTGTCAAGGCAGTTCGGACCAAGAAATTCATGACAAATTGCACTGAATGCATTACCTCGTTGACAAGACTCTTTGTTCTTAAGGACATTATTGCACGGAAAAGGAGGGTTTGACCATTTATCGCATTGGTCTTAGTAGACTTGCACATAGCTGTTTATTAAATAATGATGAAATAACTCCAACTATACTCTGAACCGTATTTTAATAGAAAGTCACTATCGACAGTGACAGTGTTGATGTGCACCATGCATTCTACAACGTCTGCACTTTTTCTGATTTGTTTGCAAAAGTCGAAGGCGACATAATTTTAAATTTCCTTTGATAGAAGAAATCGGCTAAAGTGACCCATGTCTGAGGGATTTAGTTTGAATAATATGACTTGAAAAATATTCTACATTATCTTCTTTAATGCAAAGTTAAAGGAGTCTAACTAGCAAAACATGTAAGAAATAATACATACAAACCTGGGCTTGTAGCAGATTTTAACATGGAAGGCAGTATTGGGAAATGCATCTTATACAGACATCTACTAACCTTCATGTTCACTTGACTGTCCCTATTTGCAATATAAATAAATACAAATCTGTATCCCAAGGTGTAATTGAGTGTTTGCCCTGTTCCAAATTTATGCAGTTTAATCTATTAGAATGCCAAAAAAAAGTGAAATGTATCTGAAACTGATATGCGTCATTGGCAACAACATTACCTGTAGACGACATTTTAAGATTATCAATATAAATATATAATTATGAATATGATTGTTTATATCATGATCCAGCATAAAACATTAAAGTCGATTTTAAGTACATTTTTTGTGACTTATTAATGTGTCAAAGCTAATATCGTGAGGTTTGTTTGTATCACGGTCCAGCATGAAATGATTCAGGAATGATATCCATAAATTGTTCAGTAATACGCATGTGCGAAGGAAACTATACATATAGCTATTTATATTTTGCATCTTAATACAATCAATACACCAATAGCAACACACGTTTCTTTCTATTTGGTTTGGTTTATTGTCCCAAATGAATTTCCAAATCAAATCATTCACCTCTTTTTTATATTTCTCTGGTGCCACTTCATTTCACCATGTTCTATGTCTGATTTAATTATGAACGTACACACAAGTGGTACTGATGACACTATGTATACCATGTTGTATGTCAGATCACTATGTCAGATTTAATGATGCATGTACACACATATTTTGCTGATAACACTATTTACACCATGTGGTACATGTGTAACTGAAAAAAACACATACACCATGGTGTATGTCAGACCACTGTGTCTGCTTTAATGATGAATGTATGCACAAGTGTTACTTTTTTATTATATCTATTTTACACCTGTGAACAATTTTCCTCTGGGTGACAGGAAACCTGATAGGTTTACAAATATGTATAATGAACAATATAATTCAATAAATAAGTGCTGGTAGTAAAATTACAATACCATCAGTAAATAAATCATAGTTTATATCTCATATTCAATTTATAGACAGAGATATATGTTGTTCTTGCTACACAGTAAGAAATGAAAGGAACTCTAAATACAATTATATTCATAATGTATCCAATAATAACTGTAATTTCATAATATCATATAAGTTTCGAACTTCATGGTTTTTAATCAGCATTTGTATGTTACTTCTGAGTTGATTTTTGAAATCTGTTTGTAATTACTTTTTCCCTGTGAATACTTTTATTATATTTTATATAATTTCTTGTTTTCCAAACTACCCATTTTAATATACAAATTATCAAATTCACTAAAAGTAAGTATGCAGTTATTTCTCCCTCATACACAACCAGGATGACGTTTTCCTCAACAAGTACTATATTCTTTCAAAAATGATATTACAAAGGTGTTTTAATTCATCTAAGACGTGTTAAATTTTATGACACATATACGACAAATGCATAAGGGATTCTATTTCATTTTTACAAAAAGACATTGACAATTTGATTTCCCCATTGTTTGTAATCTATATTCGGAATAGAAAATGTTATGCAAACATTTCCATTGGAACTGGAAAATGCTTTGCATACATTTAATCTTGTTCAGTATATACCAATTGATATCCATTTAAATTTCTTTTCATCAAATATATCTCATTTTAATATACATTTTGGAGTGATTGCTTTATCTAGTATTTTCTGGTTATTCTTCAGTTTCAGTTCTTTTGGAACAATGATGTTATTATTTTGATTTCTAATATTCAAATTACTATATATTTTTAACCCTAATGATTTGTTCATCTTTTCGTTTTCATCTGATCTTAATTTCTTTGCAACATGTTTTTTTATTTTTGCGCAATCTGATATCCAGTTCCTCTCATCATCCAGTCTATTTAATATGGTTTTCAACAGAGGTTTTATTAGTTTTGTCCGATATATCATTTATTTTAAATATATTATTTATCAAAAACGATTGGAAAAAAGTGGATTCCTATTAAATTTGATATCTGAGTTACCTAAAATGTCATTTCTATACTGCGTAGAACATGACCCAATGCAAAATGCTCCATGCTTGTATAGCATCTCGATAGTATTTTGGAATGGATGCGATATCTAAACCTTTAATATCGGGGCATTTACAAAGAAAAAAAAAGAACTCCAAATTTGTTATCGTATTCCTGTAACCAGTGCTTGCCTATCACATTCCATGAGTCCATCTCATTCTTAATTATTTTGCATATATATTTTATCTGTTTACTTTTGACAACATTGTCTATGTCTATTTCTATATCATTCCCATCCCCCCTTCATTAATATATAAGCAACATACGTTTCTTTCTATTTGATTTGTGTTATTATCCCAAATGAATTTCCAGATCAAATCATTCACCTCTTTTTTATATTTCTCTGGTACCACCTCATTTCACCATGTTGGATGTCAGATCACTATGTTTGATTTAATGATGAATATACACACGTCTTACTGATAACACCACTTACACAATGTTGTATGTCAGATCACTATGTCTGATTTAATGATGAATGAACATACAACTGTTACTGATAACACTATGTACACCATGTTGTATGTCATACCACTATGTCTGATTTAATGATGAATGAACACACACGTGTTACTGATAACACTATTTACACCATGTTGTATGTCAGAACACTATGTCTGATTTAATGATGCATGTACACACATGTTTTACCGAGAACACTACTTACACCATGGTGTATTTTAGATCACTATGTCAGATGTAATGATGAACACACACACATGTTTTACTGATAGCACTACTTACATCATGGTGTATGTCCGATCACTATGACAGATGTAATGATGAATGTACACACATGTCTAGCTGATAACAATACTTCAACCATGTTGTATGTCATATCACTATGTCAGATTTAATGATTAATGTACACTCATGTGTTTCTGATGACAGTCATTACACCATGGTATATGTCAGACCACTATGTCAGATGTAATGATGAATGTACACACATGTGCTACTGATGACACTCCTTACACCATGGTGTATGTCTGATCACTCTGTCAGATGCAATGATGAATGTACACACATCTTTTACTGATAAAACTACCTATACCATGTTGTATGTCAGATCACTATGTCAGATTTAATGATGAATATACACACAAGTGTTACTGATAACAATACTTACACCAGTTTGTATGTCAGATCACTATGTCATATGTAATGATGAATATACACACATGTTTAACTGATAACACTACTTACACCATGTTGTATGTCAGATCTCTATATCTGACTCAATGAGGTATGTACACACATGCTTCACTAATAACACTACTTACACCATGGTATGGTGTATGTGATATCACTATGTCAAATGTAATGTTGAATGTACACACATGTGTTACTGATAAAACTACTTACACCATGTTATATTTCAGATCAATATGTCTGATGTAATTATGAATGTGTTACTGATAACACTACCTACATCATGTTGTATGTCAGTTCAATTCAAACTGTAATTTACACTAGTATTGAAAAATCCCTAATATTGAAATATATGTCAGCACATCACATCTCTTTCGGTTATTTGACGACACTGTAAACACATGTCCATTGCTATGACGATATACGATTAACTAATGCATAGTAGAATCTCGATGAAATAATCTCCTGAAAGTATAATTGAAAACAAGGAGAAATTTGTTCTAATTAGGAAAGAGGTGGACGTGGGTGGCTTTAAAGTTTCCTCGGTGGTTATCAACTGACAAGTGAGGATTATGACCGATTTTCTTGGCCTCTTACGTGTAACTTTGTACGGGAAATTCGTGCATAGATATAATCATGGTAGGCATATATGAAAAGTGTTTCTGTAAAATTTAGGTTTGGATTGAACAACATTCACAAGGGTACAATTAGGCGTTTTATAGCATATTGACATGTAATTTAGGTTTATTTTCATACAATAAATGAATTTTAATATTTACAGTATTAAAATAAATCATTGTATATGAAATATAGGAAAACCAATGAATATCAAATTTGTTGTTTTCATTGTGTTATTTATAATAATTTAATATTTGTGCGGAAGGTTATATGCAAGTGTGTGTATGGTAAGCAACTGCAACCATTATTAAATGGGGTAAATTGTGCTCAAGTTTAAATATCATTGAATATGTGTAAATCAAATGCAATATTAACTGCATAAACTCAACAATACCTGTATGAACAACAAAATCTAAAGTCGTTTTGGCCGCTTTTCTGTCATAGCAATTTAATAGTAAGTGTATAGACAATCACAAACTGTTGGCGAATAAAACTGAAATGGAAATCCAGACAGTTATCATGTAACAGCTGCTGGGTAATCCATAGCAGCAATTATAAATGACGATAAATTCTGCCATAATTAGCATTATATTGTAATTATCATGCTAATCCGACGAAGACAATTTAACGTAACGACAAAAAAACAGTTCAAAATGAAAGTTTCGCATTATGAACAATTATAATCAACATGGATTACGGATGTAATTTAAGCACTTGAATATCGCCTTTTATGGGGAGTTAAAATGAACTGTTCAATAGCTCCCGGTAGAGCGTTAATAAAAAACACCATCATATACATCAAGAGCATCGTGACAATCATCCAAATCAATCATCATGATGAATGTAATACACATTATGTTGTAACAAATTGGACCTTATGCCTCTATTTAAACGCTTAAGAATATCTTTCATTGCTCTGCGATTGATGGAATAATGCCATTCCTTTCTAGGTAAAATATTTGAGAAAATGATATTACTACCAGGATACATTTTGATAATCGTGTACACTGAACATTTCAAATGAAAAAATAAGGAAACAGTAGACATACAGCCTATGTCATTTCCACCACAGTGAACAATAACAGCTTTTGGAAGTCCAAAACAGTTAATCATACTTTGAACTACAGGTACGATTGATTACCATCGCATACTGGGCTTTCCAACCCACATCACATTTAATCCATATCTTTTTAATCCCATATTTCCAGCAGTAAGCCTGTTTGTAGTGTGCTCCTCTGCATGGCTGATTTTTAATCCATATATTTGGAGAGCCTAATAACGTTTTTGATATTTAAAAACCAAACCTAATGTATTTTTGAAAGGTGTGTTATTTGATCAGCAGTTTTACCCAACATGACAGCAGTAGTTGCTGCTCCAATTATGAAAGAATGTGTATTATATTGACCCAGGTTATATCAAGCACAACGTAATGCGGATTTTAAAATGGAACAGGCTTGATAGGGAGTTACACCTCTGTGGTTTAAGTGAATAAATAATGGTCCCTTAATTTTAGGGCGCACCTTCAAATATAATTCAATGTTCTGAAATGGGCAAATGTTTTTTTTCAATACTCTTTGAATTTGCAAAGTCTCTTTTTTTGCCACACTGATAATTTTTTGATGAATGTATTGTTACATTAATTATGTTTTGCAAATAATCTATGCAAACATCTAAAATATGATCTGATATTCCAGATTAAACTACTTCTCCTATTCTCAACAAAGCCAAAGAATGCTAATGAAAAAATACTAGCAAACAATATAGCCTCAATGTACGAACTACATTTATTTGGTAATGCCTCTATAATTTGTTTTACTAGGGACATCGTTATTGGTTGAAAATCAACATGTTCATGCATTTTATTACTAAAATTATGATCAGATAATTATCAGTTGGCATATGGTGCATACAATTAATTATATGAGTAATAGGAAGAGGCCATATTTGGTCAAGTTTAACTTTTTGTCTAAAATCTTCAAGTGTATTTTTAGCATTTTAGTACTGGACTTATAAATTAAACTGGAGAACTCTGTCTTAAAAGGCTCCAAAATTCCCAAGGCATCGTCATTGGCTTCAGTTCTGCAGGCGGAGCTAGCTCTCTGAGCTTCTGAAATTGTCCACGAGACAATGAATCAGCTATGGCATTATTAACGGAGGATGTATGTACAGCTTTAAAATGAAGATGTCCTACAAGTCACCAATAAAAAATGAATCTAAGTAGAACCACGAACCTTACTGATGTTGATGTTTTTTAATTCAAAATAGAAACTACAGCCAAATTGTCAATGTAATAAACAATTTTCTTTTTATAAAATAACTTGCGCCAGAAGAAATATTGATAATGCGATTGGAATAATTTCCAAAAAATGTAATATCTCTATCTAAAGATAAGTACATTTCCATTCAGCAGGCCAGTGCAAGTAAGCCCATTTATTTTTACAATAGGCACCACATCCAATGGAAGCGCCACCAACGCTATCAGTATAAAGTTCTAAATCACAATTAAAAATCCAATTATCGAATATAAAGGAATTGCTATTAAATTGTTCCACAAAGTATTTCAACATTAACAAATCTTCATACATTTCGTTTTTAACCTTATTTAAATGAAGTGGCTTTTTAGCTTTAGCAGTAGCTAAATATAGACGCCTACAGAATACACGGCCTGCTGGCAATGCACGAGTGCAAAAAGCTAAACTACCACATAATGATTGCAATTGTTTCAAAGTTACTTTTTTTTTAAATGCAACTTCATTTAACTTTTTAAGTAATTCTTTAATTGTTTCTTCCGGTATTTTAACAAACATGGATTCAGTATCTATAGTCAATCCAAAGTATTCCATACCTGTTACACGACCTTCGGTTTTTTCAGCAGCAATTGGAACTCCTAATCTTTTACAAATAGTTTTGAATTGAAACTTGCAATTTGAACATTAAATATCTGACATTTCAGAAAGAAAGAAAGGATAAAATATAATTATCTCAATTTGTTAATCCATTTACTTCCTGAACAACCATTGCTAAAATATAGAAAAAGATTCAAACATGGAACATGATATCGAACATCCCATGGGCATACATTTGTCATTATAATATATGTATTCTATTTTACAACCAAGTAAATCAAAGTCTCCGGGATAGCAGGGCACAGGTCGAAATGCTTACTTAATATCAATTTTTCCTATTTTAACATGTTCACCTAATGTTTGAATAATAGAAATGATATTATCAAATTTAGAATACTGTACAGTTGTTAGTGTTTCATCAGTGAAATCAGCAACACTATACCCAGGTGGATAAGACAAGTGTTTTTTTAGGCTCAAATCAGAGGTCTTTTTAGATACTAATCCCATTGGGGAACTTCTAAAATTTGAAATTGGATGGAACCTAGAAGGTCCTGCTATTCAGCCAAGAGTAATTTCATGTTCAACCCTTTCATATGCCGCCACATGATACTGTAAAACAAATTTGATTTTTTTTTTATCTAATGGTAATCTTGGAACTGGGTAATTCATGCTAAAACCATGCTTCACGAATTCAGCTACACCTCGACACTGACAACCAGCACCAGTTAGGAACGAAACTTTACGATGTTTTCTTCATTCATTACGTGTCAACGGGTTTGCAACAAGAGAATCTACAAACTTTTCCTACACTCATATTCCTTCTTCTAGTTTTATTGTTATCTAACCTGTGTAACCTACAAAACCTTGATTTATATCTGTTCTTTATTTAACTCATTCTCGAATAAGTATCTAAGAGGACAATCTAAAAAAGTTGTGCTATCAGAAAAATCGAACTTTACATGTAAAATAATAAAAACTCATGACATTTAAAATTGTATTTACTTTTACATGGTAAATTTAGTAGATTGTTATACATTATTTCTAAGCACTCACTTAATTTCAAGGATACTATTGCCACCAGTGCTTTCGATCGAAACGATTTCACAAATAACATTTTCTTTTCTTCAAACTGCCTGCGGAAAAAAACCAAAAATCATAGTCTATCATCAATATTAACAGAATTATGAAAAATATATCTACTATCATTTATAGCAACTCTGATCATTTTTATTTATTAAAAACGGAAAGTTTATGTTTGTTCTTAATAGTTGTATTATCAACTTCAAAAGCTGGTCACTTATTTGACAAATGATTTAAGGAAACTACCTTATATTAAGAATATATTTTGTAATGTTAATAGTTGTAGTTTTAGAAGTTACATTTTATAGGTTTTCTGTAAGTATGTGATTTTTCCCATTCCTTTACACCTGTATATATAACAGTTTATGATATACTGAGCAAGATATGATTTACTGTAATTTGATTCTCAATGTAATTGTTGGATACTCCAAGAGTTATCTCCCTTGTATTCAATAGAGGAGTAATACCACAATTTATTACAAGGTTTTTTAGCAGCAAACCAAATATCTTGAACGAAGTTTTACAATTTCAAAATAGATATGACAGATTTTCCATTCAAAATTCTGTCATTGTATCTGTAGTTATACATAATGACATTGTATAAATCCCATGCCGACCTTCTACGAAATTTCTAACTCGCATTTCTAATTAATTTGTCGAATCCTCTGAATAAGTCTTTGTAAAAAATATTCACACGATTTGTTTTCTGCTTTAACATTTACAACTATTTTATTGACAAGTTGTATAGTTTCACCCATAATAATTTGATTCCAATTATTTGAAAGTGCACTACGAATACCATAGCATTCTACAAAATTAATATTAACATTATACATGTAAGTATCTAAAAATTCATTAAATGTGTACAATTTTTTTATTAGCCGATGATATAAAATCATTAATAAAAAAGGTAACATATCACAATGTTACCTATGAAGGCACACATTACAATTTATCTGTGTGAATGGATTGAATCATATGGATTGACACAATACAGCATTTTAGTCACTAATATCAGTATCCATTGATTTGAGTTCTGACAAATTACAAAATACATCATTCTAGAATGTATTTAACTTCCCTTCCGGTACTTCCCACTCCTTTTTAACTAAGTACAATATATTGAACTAAGAAGCAAAGTAAAGTGAAGACACATTCAGTGGCTCCAATAATTTATTAATTCAAAACATTTTCAGAGCACAACGGTCTCCTTCTTCATATTTATTACTTTTATTTGTGAGTTTAATTTTATCATTCTTTCCATTCCAAATAAATGTTTAAGTGCTTTAAAATTTGTACACCGTACTGACTGAGGATGGGATAACAAGGTTTTATTAAATTTATTAAATTTGTGTAAACTTTGATTAACTCAAAATTAGATTAAGAATGCATTGTTTACGGACCAGCCCGTCAAAACTTCCATCACTTGAGACAAATCATCATCGAGCAATGAGTACGGTTTTCACCAGAAACGTTCAGAATATTCCCGGTTGTGAGTTCATTTGTTGAAGCAACCGCGCCTTCACTGAAAAATAGTATGCAACCAAATTAAAGGTTTTTCCCTTCACATTTTGCTTACGACTGTGCATTTAATCCTTTATGTGAAAATGCTTTCACAGTTTTCCGGTTGTTGACTGATTTTGTTTGTTTATATAATTATGAGTTTTGACTTTCCCTTTGTAAGATTGTTCGGAGTTCGGTAATGTTGCCATTACCCTTATAAACAGCCCAACACAATTAAAGGTTTGAACTTAAATCACATATTGAAAATTTTGATATCAATTAAAATCAAAAAGCTACCTTTGATTTAAACTGTGTATTGTGATAGAGTAGCTTCAACAGCTGTTTTATACTGGTGGTTCTAAGGTTGGGGATAGAGTAGCTTAATATCAGCTGTTTTATACTGGTGGTTCTAAGGTTGGGGATAGAGTAGCTGAATATCCTGGTTGTTCTAATGATGGTGATATGGTAGCTTAATATCCTGGTATTTTACTGGTGATTTTAGGGATAGTGATAGGATAACTCAATATGCTGTTTTTACTGGTGGTTATAATGATGGTGATAGGGTAGCTTAATATGCTGGTTGTTTAACTGGTGGTTGTAAGGATGGTGATAGGGTAGCTTAATATGCTGGTTTTTACTGGTGCGTCTGCATATGATGATAAACTATATTCCGCAACCGTTTTCGGGCGGCAGATCTATTGTCTTCGATTACCATCTGTCTGTTCGAGCTTCAACTATTGCAATACCTCTTATTGTGAAGTTCGTTGTCTCATCTGATCAAAGTAAATTCGTGATATGGTAGGATTGTTTTTCTTGCATGTTGCCTAGTGAAAGTTGTAAAGCCCAAAACTCTTTCGTAATGTGAAATTTGTTAAACTCCTGTTGATATCGGTAAGCTTATCTTACTTTTCGCATGGATCCTTTGTCATATATGTATCCGTGAAAACACAATTATTGTCCAGGAAGCGCAGGACTCGTTGTATACCCCAAATATCTAATTGTATTATTTTATATACTAATTTTAAGACTTGTTAGGAAATAAAATTTAAAGTGCTGTCAAGACAGTTGGGACCAACACATTCATGGAAAATTGCACGAAATGCATTACTTGGTTGGCAAGACTCTTTGTTCTTAAGGATGAAATTGCAGGGAAAAGGCGGGTTTGACCGTATATTACAATGGTCTTAGTAGACTTACACATAGCTGTTTATTAAATAATGATGAAATAACTCCAACTATACTCTGAACCGTATTTTAATTGAAAGTTACTATCGACATTGTTGATTTGCGCCAGACATTCTACAACGTCGGTACCTTTTCTTATTTGTTTGCAAAAGTCGAAGGCGATATAATTTAAAATTTTCATTGATAGACGAAATCGGTTAAGGTGACCCATGTCTGAGGGATTTAGTTTGGATAATATGACTTGAAAAAATATTCTACATTATCTTTTATAAGACAAAGTTAAAGGTGTCTAATTACCAAAACATTTAAGAAATAATACATAGAAACCTGGACTTGTAGCAGATTTAAACATGGATGTCAATATTGGGAAGTGCATCTTATACACAAATTTACTAACCTTCACGTTCACTTGACAGTCCATATTTGCAATAGAAATAAATACAAATCTGTATCCCAAGTTGTAATTGAATGTTTGGCCTGTTCCAAATTTATGCAGTTTAAACGATTAGAATGCGAAAAAAAAGTGAAATATATCTGAAAGTGATATGCGTCATTGGCAACAGCATTACCTGTAGACGACATTTTAAGATTATGAATATAAATATAGAATTATGAATATGATTGTTTATATCATGGTCCAGCATAAAACATTAAAGTCGATTTTAAGTACATTTTTGGTGACTTATTAATGTGTCGGGGAGCAGAGCTAACATTGTGATGTTTGTTTGTATCAAGGTCCAGCATGAAATGATTCAGGAATGTTGTCCATAAATTATTCAGTAATACGCATGAGCGAAGGGAACTATATCTATAGCTATTTATATGTTGTATCTTAATACAATCAATGCACCAATAGCAACACACGTTTCTTTCTATTTGGTTTGGTTTATTGTCCCAAATGACTTTCCAAATCAAATCATTCACCTCTTTTTTATATTCCTCTGATGCCCCTTCATTTCACCATGTTCTATGTCAGATCACTATGTCTGATTTAATGATGAATGTACACACAAGTGGTACTGATAACACTAGTTATACCATGTTATATGTCAGATCAAATATGTCAGATTTAATGATGCATGTACACACAAGTTTTACTGATAATACTATTTACACAATGGTGTATGTCAGATCACTGTGTCTGCTTTAATGATGAATATATGCACAAGTGTTACTTTTTTTTATTATATCTATATTACACATGTGAACAATTTTCCTCTGGGTGACAGGAAACTTCAAAGGTTGACAAATATTTACAATGAACAATATAATTCAATAAATAAGTGCTGGTAGTAAGATTACAATACCATCAGTAAATAAATCATAGTTTATATCTTATATTCAATTTATAGACAGAAATATATGTTCTTCTTGTTATACAGTAAGCAATGAAAGGAACTCTAAATACAACTATATTCATAATGTATCCAATAATAACTGTAATTTCATAATATCATATAAGTTTCGAACTTCAGGGTTTTTAATCAGCATGTGTATGTTACTTCTGAGTTCATTTTTGAAATTTGTTGTAACTAATTTTTCCCTGTAAATACTTGTATTATATTCTATATAATTTCTTGTTTTCCAAACTACCCATATTAACATACAAATGATCAAATTCACTAAAAGTAGGTCTGCAGTTCTTTCTCCCTCATGCACAACAAGGGTTACGTTTTCCTCAACAAGTACTATATTCTTTTCAAAAATGATATTAAAAATGTGTTTTAATTCATCTAAGACATGTTAAACTTTATGACACATGTAAAACAAATGCATAAGGGTCTCTATTTCATTATTACAAAAATGTCATTTACAATTTGATTTTCCTATTTCATGTAATCTATATTCTGGATAAAAAATGTTATGCAAACATTTCCATTGGAACTGGATAATGCTTTGTATACATTTAATCTTGTTCAGTATATACCAATTGATAGCCAGTTAAATATCTTTTCATAAGATATCTCCCATTTTAATTGACATTTTGGAGTGATTGCTTTATCTATTACTTTCTGGATATTCTTTAGTTTCAGTTCTTTTGGGACAATCATTTTATTATTGTGATTTCTAATATTCAAATTACTATCTATTATTAAGACAAATGATTTGTTCATCTTTTCGTTTTCATCTGATCTTAATTTCTTTACAAAATTTTCTGGTTTTTATTTTTTTATTGATACGCAATCTGATATCCAGTTCCTTTCCTCATCCAGTCTATTAAATATAGTCTGATTTTCAACAAAGGTTTTATTGTCTTTGTCCGATATATCGTTTATTTTAAATATATTTGGAAAAAAGTGGATTCCTATTAAATTTGATATCAGAGTTACCAAATATGTTTTTATCTAAAATGTCACTTTTAGACTCTGTAGAACATGACCCAACAAAAATGCTCCATGCTGGTATAGCATCTCGATAGTATTTTGGAATGGATGCGATATCTAAACCTTCAATATCGGGGCATCTACAAAGAAAAAAAGCCAACTCCAAATTTGTTATCGTATTTCTGTCACCAGTGTTTGCCTATTATCGCATTCCATGAATCCATCTCATTGTTAATTATTCTGCATATGAATTGTATATGTTTACTTTTGACAATATTGTCTATGTTAATCATTCCCACCCCCTTCCTTCATTAATATTTAAGCAACATACGTTTCTTTATATTTGATTTGGGTTATTGTCCCAAATGAATTTCTAAGTCAAATCATTCACCTCTTTTTTTAATTTCTCTGGTACCCCTAATTTTACCATGATAAATGTCAGATCACTATGTCTGATTTAATGATGACTGTACACACATGTTATTGATAACACTATTTACACCATGTTGTATGTCATATCACTATGTCTGATTTAATGATGAATGAACACACAAGTGTTACTGTTAACACTATTTACACCATGGTGTATTTAAGATCACTATGTCAGATGTTATGATGAACACACACACATATTTTACTGATAACACTACTTACATCATGGTGTATGTTAAATCACTATGTCAGATGTAATGGTGAATGTACACAAATGTCTAACTGATAACAATACTTCAAACATGTTGTATGTCAGATCACTCTGTCAGACTCAATGATGAATGTACACACATGTGTTACTGATGACACTCCGTACACCATGGTTTATGTCAGATCATTATGTCAGATGTAATGATGAATATACACACAGGTGTTACTGATGATATTCCTTACACCATGGTGTATGTCAGATCACTATCTCAGATGTAATGATGAATGTAGGCGCATATCTTACTGATAGCACTACCTACGCCATGTTGTATATCAGATCACTATGTCAGATGTACTCATGAATGTACACACGTGTTTAACTGATAACACTACTTACACCATTGTGTATGTCAGAACACTATGTCAGATGTAATGATGAATGTACGCACACGTTTTACTGATAACACTACCTACGCCATGTTGTATGTCAGATCACTATGTCAGATGTAATGAGGAATGTACACACATGTTTTACTGATAACACTACTTACACCGTGGTATGGTGTATGTGGGATTACTATGTTAGATGGAATGTTGAATGTACACAGATGTGTTACCGATAAAACTGATTACACCATGTTATATTTCAGATCGATATGTCTAATTTAATGATGAATATACACACATGTGTTACTGATAACACTACCTACACAATGTTGTATGTCAGATCATTTCAATTCAAACTGTAACTCACACTAGTATTAACAAATCCTTAATATTGAAATATATTTCTTTCAGTTATTTGACATTGTAAACACATTCACATTGCTATGACGATATACGATTAACTAATGCATAGTATAATCTCCATGAAACCATCTCCTGAATGTATAAATGCAAAAAAGGAGAAATTTGTTGTAACTAGGGAAGAGGTGGACGTGGGTTGTTTTAAAGTTTCCTCCGTGGCTATCAACTGGCCAGTGAGGAATACGACCGATTTTCTGGGCCTCTTGCGTATAACTTTGCACGGTCAATTCGTGCATAGATGTATTCATAGTAGGCATATATGAAAAGTCTTTCTGTAAAATTTAGGTTCGGATTGAACAACATTCACAAGGGTACAATTAGGCGTTCTATAAAATATTGACATGCAATTTAGGTTTACTTTCATGCAATAAATGAATTTTAATATTTACTGTATTAAAATTAATCATTGTATATGAAATATAGGAAAACCAATGAATATCAAATTTGTTGTTTTTATTGTGTTATTCATAATAATGTAATATTTGTGCGGAAGGTTATATACAAGTGTGTGTATGGTAATCAACTGCAACCATTATTAAATGGGGTAAATTGTGCTCAACTTTAAATATCATTGAATATGTGTAAATCAAATGCAATATTAACTGAATAAACTCTACAATACATGTATGAACAACAACATCTAAATTCGCTTTGGCTGCTTTTTTGTCATGGCAATTTAATAGTAAGTGCATAGACACTCACAGCGTGTTGACGAATAGAACTGAAAGGTAAATCCAGACAGTTATCATCTAACGGCTGCTGGGTAATCCATAGCAGCAATTATAAATGACGATAATTTCCGTCAAAATTAGCATTATAATGTAATCATCATGCTAATCCGACAAAGACAATTTAACGTATCGACAAAAGACAGTCCAAAACAAAAGTGTCGCATTATGAACAATTATAATCAACATGATTTACTGATGTAATTTAAAAACCTGGATATCGCCTTTTATGGGGAGTTAAAATGAACTGTTCAATAACTCCCGGTAGTGAGTTGATAGCAAAAATCCTTTCATAAAAAAAGACAGATGAACACCATCATGAGCATAAAGAGCATCGTGACAATCATCCAAATCAATCATCATGATAAATGTAATACCCATTATGTTGTTACAAATAGGACATTATGCCTCTATTTAAACGCTTAGGAATATCTTTCATTGCCCTGTGATTGGTGGAATAATGCCATTCCTTTCTAGGTAAAATATTTGCGAAAGCGATATTGCTACCAGGATACATTTTGTTAATCGTGTACAATGAACATATTAATTGAAAAAATAAGGAAACAGTAGACATACAGCCTATTTCATTTCCACCACAGTGACAAATGACAGCTTTTGGAAGTCCAAAACAGTTAATCATACTTTGAACTACAGGTATGATAGATGACCATCGCATACTGGGCTTTCCAACCCACATCACATTTAATCCATATCTTTTTAATCCCATATTTCCAGCAGTAGGCCTGTTTTTAGTGTGCTCCTCTGCATGACTGATTTTTAATCCATATATTTGGAGAGCCTAAGAATGTTTTTGATATTTAAAAACCTAACCTAATGTATTTTTCAAAGGTGTTAGATTTCCACCAACACATTTGCTTTATTTGATCAGCAGTTTTACCCAACATGACAGCAGTAGCTGCTGCTACAATTATGAAAGAATGTGTATTGCATTGACACGGATTATATCAAGCACAACGTAATGCAGATATTAAAATGGAACAGGCTTGAAAGCGAGTTACACCTCTGTGGTTTAAATGAATAAATAATAGTCTCTTAATTTTAGAGCGCATCTTCAAATATAATTCTGTTCTGAAATGGGCAAGTGTGTTTTTCAATATTTTTTGAATTTACAAAGTTTTTTTTTGCCACACTGATCAGTTTTTGATGAATTTATTGCTACATTAATTATGTTTTGGAAATAATCTATTCAAATTGCATCAGTTTCTAAAGTATGATCTCATATTCCAGATTAAACTACTTCTCCTATTCTCAACAAAGCCAAAGAATGCTAATGAAAAAATACTAGCAAGCAATATAGCCTCAATGTACGAACCACAAATAGTTGGTAATGCCTCTATAATTTGTTTTACTAGGGAAATCGTTATTTGTTTCCTAACATCAGTTCCATTATTTTTTTTTGATACAACAGCTAAGAATTTTTGAACAGCAAATGATTGAGTATAATCAACATGTTCATGCATTTAATTACTAAAATTAAGATCAGATTGTGGAGCAGAATAATTAGCAGTTTGCATATGATGTCTAACATTAATTATATGAGTAATAGGAGGCCATATTTGGTCAAGTTTAATTTTTTGTCTAAAACCTTCAAGTGTATTTTTAGCATTTTGGTCCACTTTCCAAATATTGTTTTTAATGGACTTATAAATTAAACTGTAGAACTCTGTCTTAAAAGGCTCCAAAATTCCCAAGGCATCGTCATTGGCTTCAGTTCTGCAGGCGGAGCTAGCTCTCTGAACTTCTCAAATTGTCCACGAGAAAAAAGAATCAGCTATGGCATTATTAACGGAGGATATATGTATAGCTTTAAAATGAAGATGACCAATAAAAAAGTAATCTAAGTAGAACCACGACCATTGCTGATGTTGATGTTTTTGAATTCAAAACAGAAACTACAGCCATATTGTCAATGTAATAAATAATTTTCTTTTTACAAAATAACTTGTGCCAGAGAAATATTGATAATGCGATTGGAATAATTTCTAAAAATGTAATATCTCTATCTAAAGATAAGTACTTTCCCATTCAGCAGGCCAGTGCAAGTAAGCCTATTTACTTTTACAATAGGCACCACACCCCAACGCTATCAGTATAAAGTTATAAATCACAATTAGAAATCCAATTATCGAAAATAAAGGAATTGCCATTAAATTGTTACACAAAGTATTTCAACATTAACAAATCTTCATACATTTCTTTTGTGACCTTATTTAATTGAAGTGTTTTCTTAGCTTTAGCAGTAGCTAAATATGGACGCCTGCTGAATGCACAATGTATGAGTGCGAAAAGCTAAACTATCACAATCAAGTTTAATAACTCAATAATGATTGCAATTGTTTCAAAGTTATCTTAAAAAATGCATCTTCATTTAACTTTTTAAGTAATTCTTTAATTGTTTCTTCCGGTATTTTAACAGACATGGATTCAGTATGTCTAGTCAATCCAAAGTATTCCATACTTTTCACAGGACCTTCCGTTTTTTTCAGCAGCAATTGGAACTCCTAATCTTTAACAAATAGTTTTGAATTTAAACATACTATTTGAACACTCAATATCTTAAATTTCAGCAAGAAAGAAAGCATAAAATATAATTATCTCAATTTGTTAATCCATGTACTTCCTGAACAACCATTGCAAAAATGTAGAAATAGGTTGAAGCGTGGAACATGATATCGAATACCCTATGGGCATACATTTGTCATTATAATACATGTATCCTATTATACAACCAAGTAAATCAAAGTCTCCGGGATAACATGGCACAGGTCGAAATGCTGACTTAATATCAATTTTTCCTATTTTAGCATGTTCACCTAATGTTTGAATAATAGAAATGATATTATTACATTTAGAATACTGTACAGTTGTTAGTGTTTCATCAAGGAAATCAGTAACACAATACCCAGGTGGATAATACAAGTGTGTTATTAGGCTCCAATCAGAGGTCTTTTTAGGTATTAATCCAATGCGGGAACTTCTTTTGAAATTGGACGGAATCTAAAAGGTCCTGCTATTCTGCCAAGAGTAATTTCATATTCAACCCTTTCATATGCCGCCACATGATACTATAAAACACATTTTATTTTTTGTGTCTCTAATTGTAATCTTGGAACTGGGTAATTCATGTTAAAACCAGATGTAAATCCATATTTTAGTAATTTTGCAATATCTTTTATTGGATATTTTTTTAAAGCAATATATAATTCATTTAAATTAATAGGACTGTATCCCAATTGCCATATAGCATATCTATTCAAACCTCGACCTGGATTATTCAATAATGGAGTGCGAACATATAGTGAATATGTATTAAAAGGTGAGGCTGTGCATGAAGTCTAAATTGGTAGCACATTGCTGATAAATGCATACTCCCACACTTCATGCAATAATGTTTAAGCAAACAATTGGTTTTGAAACATCCTTTTTTTAAATTAAAATCATAACATGGCTTTTGAGAAGAAACTGGAAACTGAGCTGCTGTCGGGCTTCCATTATCTAGCGTCCCTCTTGCGATAAATTGTAACCATACATTGCCATCAATCTGAGACATTGTTCTGGTTTGATTGTATGCAATTCGAAGTCGAAATTGTTGGTCGCATTGATAAACCCTGTTAAAATGAGCATCAACTACAGCTCCCCTAATTATAGACATATACGATAGTGAATATCCAGCTAACAAATGGTGTCTATCAATCATAACATTAGCATTATTAATAAAGGCATCTGTCCACATTTCTATTGAATTAATCTGTTTAAACTTTGAGGGGCTTATTTGTGAGATACATTAGTAATTTACCGTCTGCAAGTGATAATAAATTATGTTTTACACTTTGGCAATTGAAGTGGTGTCGTAAAAGTAATGACAAAACAGTATATTCTAAATTCAAAAATTTGTCTTTAGTGGGCTTTGATATAAATATATCAGTTTCATTGTCAAATGTAAACAACATAGGGTCTGTAATAGTCACGTTGTTTACGATACGATCCTCATCATGTATAACTGCTCAAACGCCCGACGATTTTATCTGCATAGGTGGAGGCTGCGCATGTGGTTCTATTTTCTGCAATGTTGCATGTTCATCAACTCCTCGTCATATACGCCTATCAACTGGTCTATTTACTGGTTCCTCTTTTTCATCCACTCTACCTCTTAGCACACGCCCTTGGATTGGGGGTAGGGTCATATCTGTTATAACACCTCTACATCGAGGCGTCTTTTATCAGAGCAGCAATCTATTGGGTTATAAAGTTTACTTCTTGGTAATCAACTGAGCTTTTAAAATTTCCCTTTGGTAATCAACTTGCAAGTGAGGGATACTACCGATTGTCTTGGCCTTTTAAGTGAAACGTTGCACGGGCAATTCGTGCATAAATTTAATCGAGTAGGCCTATATGAAAAGGCTTTCTGTAAAATTTAGGTTTGGATTGACCAACATTCACAGAGTACTATAAAATATTGACATGTAATTGATGTTTATTTTCATACAATAAATGAATTTTAATATTTACAGTATTAAAATAAATTAATAACATTATTCTGATATAATTTTGTATTATATTGTGCTACATGTTGTTCATCTTGTCAAATTATATGTCTTCCCGTATTTTGTTGTGATGTTGTGATGTCAGCTACGATATCCGCGCAAAAGAAAACCGATACGTCTCGACTTTCATTACCTTTGTAAGGGGTTCATTGTTTACTTATTTATTTACGTATACTGAGCTCCAACACAATTTTATCTGGAGCAGTACCTGCTACCCCTACCAGTGCATTCTCGATTTTTAGTGGGGTTCTTGTTGCTCCATCATTAGTTTTCTGTGTATTGTTTTGTGAATCGTTGTTTGTTCTCTTGTCCTTTTTCGCCTGACCTTAGTGTCATCTGTCCTTCGATTTACGACTTTTGGTATCTCCGACCTGTTCTCACATTAACATGGTTAAAGGCGTTATGTTCTCCGTCCAAGAAAATAAACAACGTTTCAACATAAACTATTATGCTACACTATTATCTACGGAAGGTGTGAGTCTGATAATACTTACATCATGCATGAAAATATCGAAGTAAATTTATTGTGCAAAGGCGAAAGATTGGAAAATCTCTGAAATTGAAAATTGTCAAGGAAAATATTAATCAGTTTTATATTTACTCTTTGAAATAAGCACTTACACAATGGCTAATTGGTGAAGAGCATTGCTGCTTTGGACTTGTATTTGCACTACTAACGAATGCATTTCTTGGGATTAATGGTCGAAGTAGGAGTTACAGGTTAAAATATCATCTAGATCAAGGTCCGGGACCTTCCGATTGTTGGTTTTAAACTTATAAAGAACGTCGGACCAGCAAAATTGTATTTGTGTTGACATATTAAATTGATTTTAATACTTCAGTGAGTCGAGTCATTACGGGACGTTTGCTTACCTAAACTACTGATTTCCAGTATACTCTAACAAGTACCACTTATTGATAGTACTATGTATGTACCAATTTCTGTATAATGATACTATTAAGGTTATCCTATATCTAATATTGAAAACTGTTGTTGTGTATGCCATCAATGTTTTAAGCTATAAAACAAATACATAGTGGCGTATGAATTTCGAACTAATTATCAATCCTTAGTTTTCTTGGTAGTGTATTGTATATCATTGTTTGTCCTTTTGTCGTTTTATCTTTAACCGTTTTATTGTCTGCCCTCTCCCATTTATGGCATCCGGGTGCCTCTTTGGTAACTTCTATTTTTTCTTGAGTACATATTAGAGATCATCTAAGGGAATGGACACCTAGCATCCCGTCGTAATCAGTGATAATTGTTGTAGACCTTACAGTTACCGTCATGTAGAAACACCGTACAAAATAATATCCTTCGTGCTTATAATTTTTTTCCAATCAGATTGTATCATTCACCTAGAAGTAAAGTAATCCTTTATGTGAAAATGCTTAGCATAAACAACCTAATACAATTACATTTTTTGAACTTAAATCACACATTGAAAATGTTGATATCAATTAAATCAAAAGGCTACTTTTGATTTAAATTTATAATTTTGATATGGTAGCTTCAACAGCTGTTTTATACTGGTGGTTCTAAGGGTGGGGATAGGGTAGCTTAATATTATGGTATTTAACTGGTGGTTTTCAGGAAAGTGATATTATAGCTTAATAAACTGTTTTTACTAGTGGTTCTAATGATGGTGATAGGGTAGCTTAATATGCTGGTTGTTTAACTGGTGGTTGTAAGGATGATGATAATGTAGCTTAATATGCTGGTTTTTACTGGTGCATCTAAGGATGATGATAAAGTATATTCGGCAACTTTTTTTGGGCGGCAGTGCTGTTGTCTTCGATTACCATCTGCCTGTTCGAGCTTCCGCTATTTCAATACCTCTTACTTTGAAGTTCGTTGTCTCATCTGATCAAAGTAAATTCGTGATATGGTAGGATTCTTAGGATGTTTCCTAGTGAAAGTTGTAAAGCCCAAACCTCTTTTGTAATGTGAAATTTATTACACTCCTGTTGATATGGGTAAGCATATCTTACTTTTCGCATTGATCCTTTGTCATATATGTATCCATGAAAACAGAATTATTGACCAGGAAGCTCAGGACTCGTTGGATACCCCAATATCTAATAGTATTATTCCATGTACTAATTTTAAGCCTTTGTTATGAAATCGTATTCAAAACGCTGTCAAGACAGTTGCGACCAACAAATGCATGGCAAATTGCACGAATTTTGCATTTAGCTACATAAACAAGTAAAATACTCACAAAATCGTAAAATAAATCTGTAACCAGCTTGTATCAATGTCACCAACTACGTCATCGGATAACGACAAATTACAAAAGTCAAAGTCGATAGATGGTTGTCTTAAGTATTTTTTCCTGAAAAAAGTTATATGTCAAGAAACAATTCTAGAATGTGTATGTTTGTATTCACCATAGTCATAAATTGAGCATAAAGAATGACATGAGCTAATTATTTCTTAAATCAGATGAAACTAATTTTTCATCGCTATCAATTTTTACAACGTTTCTGTAGAGTTATGCATTCTTGTAAATAATAGCGCGAGGTAATTGGAACAGCGCCCAAAAATGACATCTGTCTATGTACGCTTGAATGCATGAAATTACCGTAAATGCCCTGTTAGAATCGAAATAATTATCGGATGCAGGGCTCTATGCTTATTTTAACATGGGTAGGCATTATATTTGTCATTATTTTACACCAAGCTATGGGTAGGCATTATATTTGTCAAGATTATACACCTCGCTTTCGCTCAGTGTAAAATAATGACAAATATAATGCCTACCAATGTTAAAATAAGCATAGAACCCGGCATCCGAGAAATATTTCTTAAATAAGACACGTCTGTTACAATTTTAAAAGCTTACGAAGATGATTTTTTTTAATTGATTGCTGGAATTTTCATCATATTGATTACCTATTAATTTCACGACCATTTCATCCTGATGTAATAAGCAATGATTTTACTTATTTGCAGTTGTCATTCCTTGTTCTACACAAACCGCTAATAGGGTAGAATATCAGTATTATGTAGGTTACCTACAACTGACGACAGTTATCAAATCAATTTCCAAAAGTTAGTCAACATGCGGCCGGAAACATGGGAATTATTTCATGACATTATTTACAACCCTATTTTCAAATACCGTTTTAAAAGCTGATCTACCCGTGTGAGATTTCCTTAATTAATTGGCAAGGCAAATATACATTCAAGTGCCGACATGCCTTTTTCTTGAATCTTGTTGTGATTATACATGGATCTATTGTATGGGAGTAAGGGTTGTTTTCTATCGTTTTAATGTTCTTTGATTTAGCTTTGTAATGAATGCCAACAATTTACATTGAATAATAAGTGTAATTAAGTCGATTTAAAAAGTCAACGCGGAATGTTGATTGAAGATGAATATATAGACAAATACCCCGAGTTGTAAATCTCTTTCTGATGTGGTCCGTGTTCCTCATCATTATTGTATTCTGTGTTGTGTGTCATCGTTCTAGGACTTGAGCCCAATATGGCTCATGTTTCTAAGTTTTCCACTCTTAGCTGCACCTTCTGTTTTCTCTAACGCTTTCTGACCGATATTTTCCAGATTGATGACACTTTGAACTTGTACAATTATAAAAACAAAGTCGTCAAAGCCGATAGGTGGTTGATTTTAGTAATTTGCACTTCTTATAAATAAATATATAATAAAAGTGAATCACATATTTTCACCACCGTCCTGTATAGATATATGAAATGACACAGGCATGATGTCAGTGAATTGTCCATATATAGGCGTCTTCGAAGAATAGTATATATCGGATTTTATGAAGTCAACGAATGACATACATGTATGCATACAACTCAAACGATTTGCAAATAATTTAAAAAAAAATTAGCTTCCTCGTGTTGAAAAAGTACTTACATATTATCTGGGTATATGTATCAGTTTAGCACTAGGTTCAACTGCAGGTTGTATTTGTAGATTAGCCATGTTTATGTTTTCGTCTCTACAATGTTTGATATGTACAGATGGATTACCACCTGTTTAGCTAATGTTGCTGTTTTGTGTTGCTTATTGCATGCTACAATATAAATTTATCCAGTAAGTTTACAAATATATGTTGAGAATTACACCTAATATAAAACAGTATGAATAAAAACACAGATTAAATGGTCTAGAAATGTTACACAATATCGTTTTGTTTGTTTTTTGTCTTTTTGTTTTGGTTATTGTTTGTTTTTATTATTTGTATTTTTTTTGTTTGGGAGGTGAGTGTAGGTTTCCATTTTACCTGTATAAATGATGACACCAGTCGAATTAGAGAGCAACATAGCAATATCTAGTTTGAATATTCACGTGTAATATGTGAAATAAACAGATGTTGATTACGCATGTTTGCACACAACTCGTTTATCATTTCATCAACACTTTTAAGTTTATTGGTATAATGCCTTTTTCAGTGGCAAACAAATCGTTTAAATTATTTCCATATTATCAATGCAATATAATATTTCCATTATTTGACGACCCATGTATCAACCATGCAATATTGTTTTATTCAATATTGATCAATCGATTATGTTAATGTTATTTTACCCGTAATGTACCCGTGTATATGATGACATAATTATAATTATATCATACTTAATTTTGATGCTGGTTTGAGTTTCCATGTGCTATTCTTGTAATACACCGAGGTCATAGTTCTGTTTGATTACATATATGTGTACAACATTTCACAATCGTATTAATTTATAAAATGTGAGGTATTCCAATACATGTAATACACCGGGGTTACCGATGTCATAGTTCTGTTTTATTACATGTATGTGTACATTAAATTTCATTAGTACATTTATATTTATTGATGTAATGCAGTATATGAGTAACATATATATATATGTAATTTACTGTAGTAAGATCATTTCAATCATTTTTATTTCACATACACTGTATAATGTTTCCATTGTATAGACCATCAATACATTAACAGTTCAATATTATTGTATTGTAGATTTATTTATGACAGTTTTAATCTATAACTAATTATTTACTTTTATTTCTTTTTCAGTAAAATGTAAGTATTATGTTCATCATATTTACTTTTCATTTAATTATATAAATTTTATAATCACCTGTAAGGTAAGTATTTGTGTATCTAATATGTCCATTCATTTAACTATATTGATATATTATATTACTTTGCATCTGTTGTTTCACAGTACCTTGCATTATATTACAGACTTATATATTTCTTATGTCAATCTTACATCTAAAACAACCGCCACCACATAATAATGTTTTACATGAAACACCTGAATACACTACTAGGACCATTGTAATTGTCATTAGACGTTAAATATATCAATCGATCAATCAATCGATACAACTACCGGTAAACTATGTAGCTTTTATTCCGTACATTTATCGGTCAAACTTGTACTGTTCTTTGGTGTATGTAAGGATTTACGCTTCAAATATAATAATACGAACAATGCTGACTACGGGCAAAGACCATAGAAATGCACCTCTTCAATATCTACGTTAAAACGTTGCTGAATTTCAATTCTTTACGAGCAGCAAAGGTGATTTTATTACAAAATATCAGTAATAACACATTCACATTATTTCCTTGTCACATTGTATTTTTGTCAGTCCATGTAGTGATCCATAGATCAGTAGACAGCTTCCATTTGTATACAATTATATAATGTAATGTGGTACCGTTACTTATACAGCTCCATATACCTGAATAATGGCAAAACATACCAAACAGTTTACAGATTTATAAAACTAGTAAAAAAAAGTAATATTTGAAAATTGGGATCTCATACATTATCGTACATTTATTTGCATATGAGAAACATGATTAAACATATATTCAAACTACCGAACCATTGATAAAGATATACTCAATACATTTTCCAAAAGTTGCTGATCAACAAATATTAAAAACAAATATTTTAAATCTAAATACCCTTTTATATCTGAATTGAATCTCTTCTGGCTTGGTCCTCAGTGTTGTATTCAATCAAGAAACTGACTAAGAGTCGATTAATAGTTATTATTAATTCACTTATTAACGATAATTAGGAAAGTCCAATCAACCAATATCAGACTGTATCGTACCTTTATATATATATCAGAAACACGATTAAAACTAAATTTAAACTACCGAACAACTTAAATAGACTTACACAATTAACTTTCTAAGAAGTAGCTGATCAACAAATATCCATATCAATAGATTTTAGATTTCAATACATGTTTGTATCCTGATTGACAGCCTCTGGGTAATATAACTCGCTCAAATCGACCATTGAATCCGGAACAAACTATCTATTGATTTTGTTCTCAGTGTTGTATTCACTCATGAGAATGAGAAAGAGTAAATCCATTATAAACATTAATTAATATATTGACGATACTTATGGAAGTCCAAATGAAGCAACCGAGTAATTCTTATGGTACTAGGCTTTCTCAAAAATTAAACCTCACTTAACTGAGGACACATATTAACTTTAATAAAATAAAATATTGGAAGGCGTTGTTTAAACAATAAGGGTAATAACAAAATTACCGAACTCGAACAATCTTACAAAGGGAAAGTCAAAACTCATAAGTATATAAACAGACAAAATCTGTCAACAACCGGAACACTGAAAACCGTAATGACCCTGACTTTGTACAGGCATTTCTAAAGAAATGGTGGTTGAATCAGATTTTAAAGCGCCAAACCTCCCCCTTTCATTACGGCTCAAAGTTCCCGCCTGTTCCAGCCATGCTTGAATATTAGAGAATAATTCAAATCTTTGCGAGTAAGCACACTAAATAGCTTAACACAAATTAGCCAAAATATACTAGTGTGTCAATACCTACTACCTACATTGCAATAATACTTACACCATGTCAATAATAGTCATCAACATGTATAATTCGTAATATATATAAGATATAATTTAATATTAAGTTGTTGGTACCACGATGGTGTTGATTGAAAAGGAAAATTAATGCGATATCAATTGACTCACTAAAGGTAATCTTTTTCAGACATTGATATACACTTAACCTTATACATAGAGGTCACTGAATGGAACCTTAAAAGGTGCGTTTATGGGGAGTCCCCATATATTATATAAATCAATGAACCGATTTTAAAATTATATTATACTTGAACCAAAAGAAGCTGCCCGTTTCGGATATAGCGAATTTCTTTTAGCACTCTTCGACCGTGTCCTGAGTACTCAATCTGAAAATGAAAACCGTTATTTCCAATGCGCAGCCTGTGAAATTGATAAGGTACCCGATAACTATTGTACATCCATTGTTTGATATGGGACATCACATTCCAAATAAACTGTGTGTGTTTTCCATTATTTAGATGAAACATATAGGCTGATGACCACTTCTAAAGGCTTTTGAGCACATATTGAATGATTTGCTCAATAAAATACTTTTTTTCAAAAGAGATACTATATCCATGTCCATTCTTGATTGCCACTTCATTTGGTTCCTATCATCGTTTCCTAGATAGCGGGATGCTGCTAATAAGCAAATTATTGAAAAAAAGGTTCCCTGTTGCTTCGTTGAAGTCATCATTGCATTTATCTCACAAATGACCACAGCAATGTTCCGTATATCGTTCCAGAGCATTTAAATTCTCCCGTTTATTTCCGTGTTGTGATGTCCGCCATTATTTCCATGAAAAATCGATGTTCGATTCGGGTCATGTTTTATTTATTGCATTTATACTTATTTTCGGATACTGGTGTCCAACGCGATTTGATGTGGTGCAGGATCTGCCAACCTTTCCAGAGCACCCCTGCTTTTAAGTGGGGTTCATGTTGAATGATTATTAGTTTTCTGTATAATGTTTTATGGATCGTTATTTGTCCTTTTGTGATTTTTCACTTTACCTTTGTGCTGTCCGTCCTTTGATTTACGGCTTCTGATTACCCCTATGGTATCATCAAACTATTCTCACTTAAACATGTGATGTTCTCCGTCGAAGAAAATAGACAACGTTTCAACATAAATAATAATATTCTATAATACAATATAAGGATTGTGGGAGATTGATATTACAATTTAAATAAAATTTAGTGGACACGACAAGTTTCTGGAATAATCATCAAAGGTAACAGATTGGAAGGCCAAATAATTTACAGGAAATCTCAGAACGTTTGTTTTCGAAATCAGCAATGGGAACTGTGCATGATGAGCTTAGTTTGAATAATAATCATATGAACAGAAACAGTATTCTGGCTATTATTCTTCAAAACAAAGTTAGGGAGTTTAATGACCAAAACATATAAGAAATAATACTCGGAAGTCTTGTAACAGATCTTAATATGGGTAACATTATTTGTAAAATATAATGCGAACTAAGGCTTTCATGACTCATTGTTTTAGTGGAATGTAGTATTGGGAAATGTATCTTATAAAGAATTATACTAACATTTATGTTCACTTGACAGTCGCTATTTTCAATATAAACAAATACGAAAATGTACCCCAAGTTGTAATTGAGTTTTTAACCTGTTTCAAAAGTATGCAACTTTAACTAGTATAATGCTAAAACATGTCAGATATATGAAACTAATATGCGTCATTGGCAATAGTGTTCCTTGGAAACATTACAGGCAGACGACATTATATGAAGCTCAAAGTCGAAAGACAGTTTTTGTTAGTATATATCGTATGAATTATGAATATGTAAGGAGCAAAACTAACATTGTAATGATTGCTTTTTAGGAAGGTCGTGCATAAATATATGCAATGACAGAGGAATGAAGTCCACATTTTCTCTAGCACTACGCATGTTCGACGGAAACTATGCATATTTACACACATTTTCTCTAGCACTACGCATGCTCGACGGAAGCTATGCCTATTTATATTCTGAATAAATACAAGGAATACACCAAGCAGCTTTGATCAAGTAGACTTAAAACCGAAACATGAAAACAAAATATATAGCTCACCGGCACAGCTCCAATACGTATCTCCTTAGTTTTAGACGTTAAGATCAACTAAAACCCTTAATATATTTATTTATCAAGATCTAAAATTAAATGAGTTTTTTTCAATGGTCAGGATTGCATACAAATAACCGACCAATCAAATCGCACGTAGGAATTAGGCCCGGTGCTGACATGTAAACAGTTTCGGAGACTTTTTCGACGACTGCAAATTCTCTGAAGGATTGCTTTAAAGTTGCAGATAGGTAAAGATGATGACAAAAAGGAATCGGAATATCAAAAATATATTTATCATGCTTCAACGGGGTACAAATATTATGGCAAATCAGGTCAAGGCACCAATATAAAACTATTTTGAAAAAGTGCTGTATGAAAATTTGACATTTGAGATTCCTCCCCTGTGGTTTTTAAGAGTAGTCGAGGGATACACAAAATCGTAAAAGGTCCCTGTGATTAGACTGTCCACAGAAGACTACTTGAATCTGGACTCCGGGATAGGGATCCGGTGGTTGGTCCAATCCTTAAATAATGGCATGTGACCGCGAGAGTAGTCTGGGCTCGCACACGCCGTTGTTGGAGGCTTCACACCTGGCAACACATCCTTTTTAATGATGAATCCCTATTTTCACTTCACTTTAGCAATGAACGTGTGTACTGAAGGTGTGGGGAAATTTTACGGACCAGTGTGTGAACGCGTCTGACCGTTGTGGAGGCGAAAGTGGTATGGGCTGGAATTTGTCATGATGTTCGCACTCAGCTCAAAATTGTTCAAGGAACATTGAATGCCGTAGCATACATATACGATAGTCTTGATCTTATTGTTCTGTCCTTTCTGCAACAGCACATGCATATGAAATATATATCTCTCAGATGATACGATATTCCAGAGCTTGCGGTTCCTATCAGGATTTCCTTGATAGAGGAATAATGCCAACCAATACGCTATTAAACCAAGGGTTCATATTGGTGAAGTTGAAGTCATCACTTCGAAAATTTACGGTCGCCAACATGAGCTAACATGTCTTACTGATAACATTACTTACACCATGTTGTATATCATATCACTATGTCAAATATAATGATAAATGTACACACATGTCTAACTGATAACACTACTTCAACCATGTTGTATGTCAGATCACTATGTCAGATTTAATGATGCATGTACACACATGTTTTACTGATTCAAATATTTTATTAATTCAACTCAGGCACCAAGTGCAACATGAGCAAACAAATATACATACATAAATACAAACATACATAAATATATGCAATAAACACATTATGAACTAAATTGAAAATAGAAAAAAACACAGGGGACAGAGATGACATTCATGAAAACAATCTGTTTAAACCCTTTTGAAAACGTGATAAATTTGTCAATAACTCGATATGACAAAGAGACAACATACCAGCAATTGTTTGTGCGTTACTGTTTCTCAAATTATAGTTCGGTATATATCTAACTGTAAGATTCACAATTTCAGGATGGGAACATATAAATAAATAGTGAAATTCATCACCAATTAAATTTTCTTAACATTTTGTTCACTTTCTGTGATCTTTACTAATATAATACCAACGATCAGTTTCAATTGGTAATTTCATGTTACTAACTCTGAATTTAGTTATACATTTTCGGTATTGTTGGTCAATGCGTAAAAGGTAGGGTTCTAAGCAAAAAATTTTTTTTTAAATGGAATAAAATTTACCTCTTGAAGAGATTGCAATTTGGCTTCTTCAATTTTGAACAAATTGATCTACTAAGATCTGTTTTATATTAACTTTAATCGAGTTTACACTGACAGGCATCTGATTACTAAAATTAAATCTTAGCCCAATGCTGTCAAACATATTTTCAACATGTCTTACAAGTAAAATTTGTGGTTTCCTTCATTATATAAATTAAACAATAGTCTGTATATTTTTGATGATAACTTTTCAGTAGAAATTAATCTACTCCAAAAACAAAGCGTTCTAATTGTAATGCTTATGTCTAACGGATATCTTCCCAATTCACCGTACACTAAAACAATTAGAGTAGTAGCCCTAACATTTAGGATTCATTTAAAAAATTGAAGGTGTACTTTCTCAATGTTGTCATTTTTTCCAATACCCAATATTTCACATCCATATAGTAACATCGGTGCTACCAATAAATCGAAAATCTTTAATTGAAGGTCAATTGGTAGTCGAAGGTTTCAAATGTTGTAATAGACATCATATAACGCCTTTTGGGATTCTTTTTTGCAAAGTTAACACTACCTGTATAATGGAATAAAACACCCAAATATTAATAAGCATCTGTGTAATCTAACTCAATTCCGTCTAATTTAAGCTTTACCTCAGGTCTGTATTTACGCTTCGAACAAATGACAACTTTAGTTTTACTTGTATATCCAAATTTTACAGTAGTTACTAAACTCATCTAACATTGATTGCATTCCATCTAACGATTCAGGACATAATGGGGTATCGTCTGTATATAAAATTAGGAATATTTTCATATAAATATTTAGTTGTTCATAGAACAGTGAATCTGCCATATCTAACGACGATACACCAGCAATTTCCAATTACGATTCTGAATCAATTAGAAAATTAATAGTACTATATAAGTACTAATTTATTTATAATGATAACATAGAGGTTATCCTATTATGTGAAATCATTATTAATCGCGGAGTTCTTATTTTCGTGGATTTCGTGGATTTCGTGGTTCATGTAAAACTTAAAAATCAAGATCCAACGAAATACAATTTTCACATTGACTGTCGCCTATAGTGCTTGAACATAATGGCGTATGAATTTGGAACCCTTCTGTCATTTACGACTTTTGAACACATCTTACGTATCTTCAAACTTTTCTGACATACATATTTTAGATTATATTTAGGGTGATAGGGAATATATGCCTACCATTCCTACGTAATCAGTGATAATTTTTGTAGACCTAACTGTTTATTGTTACGTAGAAACACCATACTAAATATCGTCCTCCGTAAATATCATTTCTTTCCAATGATTTTTTTCAAGGACAATGAAATGAATTTAATCTGGTCCTTTAATTTCAATTTCCGCTATATAGATCATGTCATATCACTAAATAAGGTTGATGATTTTGTCAATTGCATCTATGCCATTGAGCTTGAGATAAAGCATTCCACAGATACATCGAATTCTACTTCATACCATGACCTACACCTTGACATTGGCAGTGAGAGCCCTTTAAGAACGGTATTCTACGACAAAAGAGACAACTTCAATTTGTCCATTGTAAACTTTTTATTTATATATTTGTATATGTTACAACATTACAACAACACCTCTATGTGGAATACATATCTCTCAGTTGATCCAATATTCCTGAACCCGTGGTTCCCATTATGACCTACTTGATAGAGAGTTACTACTGGTGATGAAGTACTACTGAATCAATTGTTTCTAGTGGCGAAGATGAAGTCATCTCTTGGAAAGTTATACGGTCACAAACATGACCTGGTTAACCGTTACGGAATAGCTGTGTTACAAATGACCACGAATATGTTATGTTTGTTGTCCATGCGAAGTACCTGAGTTCACTCTCAGCTTTAAGTAGGTGCCTCTTGTTTGCTGTTTTGTTTTCTGTGTAATGTCATTGTATGTTCTTCTCCTCTTGTTCATTCCAATGTCTGTTCTTCTTCGATTTATGGAATTAAAGATATCCTTTTGGTATATGCAAAATTTCCTACGTTGATATTCCTTCTTGTAATATGTGTTGAATAGTTTGTGAAGTATCCCCCTTTTTCATGCATTTCTCTGACTTCATATTATTGCTTTGACAGTTGATTATTTTTATGAATCTGCAGTATATTCTTTGGTATTACCAGTATTGTGTACCAGTATTGTAGTACCAGTATCGCGGCCGGCTGCTTCATATTATCCTATTCTTTGGTTCTTGTGTATGTGCACTTTAGTTTGTATCATTTTATACATACAAACGTGATTAGAATATTGTTAGATTAATGGGAATAGAACACATGCTGGATTCTTGGATAACTTCTGTCTAACAACCTTGCTACGGTGATTATAATACTAATCTATATAATTAATATATATATATGACTCTTGACAATGTATGTTCAGAACTGACGAGTACATCCACTTTTAAAGTATATTCTCGGAACAAAATTAACAAGTAACGAGTCGACCTCAAGTAATTATAAATAAGACAGAACATAGGTGATAATATAGAAGATTTGAAATAACGAAATATAAGCGTGAATCGATGGGACGTATGCCAATACAAGTTTTTCGTTTTAATTGTGGTATTTGTTATCTATTTTGGCTTTGTAGCTATAGAAAATGTAAAACAATATAAAATAAAAACGCTTTTGCATATGGAAATGTATTAGGTAAAATAATACACTCTTACGGATCTCGTTTATTGTATTTTTTTAGTCTACACTTATATTATATTCTCCATTACGTAATATACGGAATATTGATTTATAATATGTTCTTAATCTACGTCATTGTCGAATAACTGTCTGAGATGTATGAAGTATGAAAACGGACGTAATTAAATAAACGTTAGAGAAACCCGAAGGAAAAAAAATATTATCCTCAATAGAGTACACAAATGTGTCAGTCATTATTCTACTATGAATAGTATGAATATACACATTAACAGATAGCATGAACGTCTGGACAATCGGAAATGACACAACGCTGCTCTCTCAAATTCCTAATACCACCTTTTATGCAAAATCTGACGCATCCCCACTCCCATACTCCCGCAGAGGTTTCATTCTCAACTAACGTCGGATGTGTCCCAAAAGATATTGCCCCTATTCTAGACAAAAGAAATCAATCTGCATATAACGAACCTGCCTATCACATGCAAGGTATCGCACACATAGTACCTAGCAGCATGGTAAACCTTTTTTGCAACAATAACATGCTTACCATCGCAAAAAATGTATTCCACAAAAAAGCAACATTAGTCCTAATTCACAATTACCATCAATGAGCTTGACTTATAATGAGTAAACATTTTCAGAGTCGACACTATCCTCCTATAATTTCCCTAGATATTCGCCGAGGTATCACACCGTCGCACCTATTGCATAATCTATAATACTACAACATCAATCCCACAGCAATAACAATGGATTAGTTCCTTCATTCAGAACAGAAAAACGAGCGTTAGACTCTGATGTGCTGTTTGCACACTAGTCCGAGGACCCCCTGATGTATCTCAATTGCAAAATACCTTTTCTGACCTATATCAATGACATACCAAGAACAGCAACTTCATCCGAGACAAATGTGTTTGCCTGCTATTTCGATCCATCATAACCAGGCTGAGAGCAACATGCCCACAAAGATCTAGCATCACCTGATTTCGACCGTTAGATAAGGAGATTTAAACATATGTGAGAATGAAATGTAAATGTGGAAGTAACGTAAAAATAAAATTATAATATCACGTATGCATTGGCTTGGAGAACAATGCCGTATTGTCAGACATGGATAGCATGTCTAAGTCATTTCATGTATTTTACAGGACCATGGCGCATACAAGCATTAACAATGTTCGTCTTGTTCCTTTGCATATTCATTTTCGCGGGAAGCATACTAAATATAATAATCTAACGACTACGAAACGCCGGTGACATTGTCAGGTTGTTAATGATTTACCTTATGCTTGTTAGCATTTCATTTGCGTGTTAAAAGCAAAATTCAGCGCATTTTAATTCTTGAATTAGACAGCGCCACATGATTTGTGTGCGATCATCGCCACATCATTATGCATACATTAGAATCATTGTACAAAGTGTATTACCGTGTGGTACTGTCAGACACATTAGAATGTGTTGGGATTTTAATATGGATTGGCAGGATATACGACAATTGTATCCATCGCTACTGCTCCAAACAAGTATGGCTGCTAAGAATTATTTCTGAGATAGATAAGGGAAATTGATATATCTATTTACTACAATTAAGATTTGACTCAATTATTGTGAAAGTCATCCTTACCCAATAGGTTCTACTTTATGCAATTTATTGATAAAATAAGAACGCCTAAATACCTTTTGCATGATGTTTTAGAATAAACATATGATCACCCATTATCTCAACATTTCCAATTTTACAATGTAGAATGTGCATTTGAAAACCTATGCCGTAAATAGGTATTCAGCTATAGAAGAAAACAAACACTAAGGTTTGTCTGGAGGGTAATTTCCAGACCGATTAAAGTAACGCAAATTCTGCAATCCCGCTATCGAGATTGATTCCTCATGGACATAACTCATTCTCAAATACACGTCCAACACGACAGCTCACACAAGTTGGTCTATTAGAAACTTGGACCTTACATGTAAAGTAATAAAGACTGAGAGATTGTATAGTTGTATTTACGTTTACATTGTAGATTTCGATTCATTTTTACATTCTTGATTGGAATATACATAGTGCATGTTATTCTTTGATGTTTTAAAAAAGGTCAGACACATTTTTGTGAAATGAATAGTGTTCTCAGAGATTTCGATAAAAAATCGATTTCACACATAAAATAGTATTCGCCAAACACTGACTGTGTACAAAGAAAAAGTCATGCTTTGTCAACAAATTTTAATGAAATTATCAAAACTGTCATCTAAAACAGCCGTGATCCTTTTCATTTATTAAAAACGAAACGTTTGTTTCTTAGTTTTATAACTTCCACGGCCAATTCAAGCGCTCAACAATTACTCAATTTACGTTAAACAGCAATCACTCACTTATTCGATCTATTGTATCGAGGGCATACTTGTTAAAACCTTACTTCTTTGATCATGATCAGCGGACTGTCTTTTGATATCCTGTTGTTTTGCTATAATACACACTACGCGTCAGTCCAATGGACAGGACGTAAGCATGTATTATGTGATTCAAATGTCTTTGATGTGAAAGAACCATTGCAGCTTGGATATAGTCGGGGTTTTTTCTGGATCTCCAATTAAATTATAATGTGGTATTCAATTAAATATGATATGAAAATGTAGATACATAAGTTTTATCTAAATCAAAAGATTGGCAAGCCAATATATGCAGATGTATTTCAAAGCAAGATATCCAAAGATCCAAATGAGGATAGACAAAATTAGATAAGTTTACTTATACCTGAGAGAGACTATCCTTAGTTGGAATAATAATTACATATATGTTAATTTAAGGTACGGTACACTGCATATTTTTCTGTATGATAACGCCATTACTTCGATGTAAGGCGATTGATTACCAAAACGAAAGAACTAATCCATAAAAGTCAGAGTTTGTAGCAGATTTTTAGCACCGATATCAATATGTTCGTTGTATTTTAGACGAAAATAGTGTTGCTCATGATAAAAAATCATTGATGATATGGCCTCCTTGTATTATTATCTGAGGGGAAGGTTGTATGAGAACTGCTTCTTATTACGAAATCCATTAACCTTAACGTTGACAGTAGGATTTTTAACTATAGACAAATACCCGTGCTGTATATTTGGCGGAGTCCGTGTTGCTCATCTGATAAGTCATTTGTGTTGCGCATCCTCGTTCTTTTTATTGTGCTAAATGTTACCTGTTTATCTGCGTTGTTAATTTTTGGTTGCCCATTCCGTTTTTTCTAACATTTATTTACTCATATTGTCCAGATTGGTTGCATTTTTGTGTTAGCAACTTAAAATAGTAGACTACTAACAAATTGTAAGATAAATTAGTACTCAAAATGTGTCAAAGTCAATGTCGGTAGATGCATTTTTGTCTGGTAAATGAATATATAAAGAGGTAAAATTAACGTATTGTTTTAATACTTTCATGTAAAAAACATATAAAACGAGTAAGAATGATATCGATGATTTTTCCGACAATGCGCATGTGCAAAGTACAGTACATTATATCAGGAATGATATATAGTCAATGACAGACATCGAATTGGAATACTTTTATTATCTTCCGATCCATCTTGGCATACACTTGTAATGATAATAATGTCTTCTTTGTATTGTGTGTTCATGAAAACTATTTATCTCACTGTCAAACAGGAAAAAAGCACCAAATAGATTTGATCAAGTATACATACAACAGACAAATAGTTACAAATGAAAATAAAAAAAACACTAACTCATGTTGGAAAACTTAAATAAAAAAAAAAATATATATAGTTTTATGTGTAAGTCTAGCTGCAAGGTTGACACTAGGTTTATCCTGTACATTTCAATGAAATAAAATTTGTTGCAATTTCTTGCTTTTACGTTAATTCTGTTACTATGTTAAACACAACTCGGATAGATATCAAATACACTGTTATTTACAAAAGAATAAAACACGTCTGTTACAATTTTAAAAGCTTACGGAGATGATTTTTTTCAATTAATCGCTGGAATATGCATACATACACACACAAATGGTGTAAATCGTAGCATACACATATCGTACTACACCTTAATGACTTGTCGATAATAGAAATCCCCTGGATTACATAGGAGACTTCCACTTATGTCATACTGATTATCTATCAGTATATAATGTAGATAATAGAAATCCCTAGGATTACCTAGAAGCCGTCCACCTATGTCATACTCTTCTCTATCAGTATATAATATAGATAACGTTCATATATCACATTGTTGTATTCTATCAATGATGAACCACAGCTATTAGAGGTGTCCATTCATTCCATAAGTTATAATATTTGTTAATAGCTTGGGTAAGCATTGAATATATTTAATGGAACGATTCAATCAACACAAGCAATTAACAGATACATGAAATAACACCATCTATATCAAATTTAGAACGTACGACGCGTTTCTGGAATAACCTTCATCGGAGTTCGGTAATTTTGTTATTACCCTTATTCATCCGGAACGCTCAAAATCGAAAGATTAGAAAGCGAAATAAATTAAACTCTTTGGAGCAATTCAACCAAAGAGTCTAAGCAGGATAGCCAAAATCAGCCAAGGTCACCTATGCCTGAAGGAGGTGAACCTTAGTATAAAAAAGGTTTTTAAGCATCAAAGGGACAACCAGAAGCTATACAACTATGCGATCAGACATTATTTGTTTATGCAAACATTGTGTTTTAACATATACAGGCTGTATCTGATGTATATTGTTAATCTTATTCCATATGACCATTTCCCTAGCATTGCATTTCTTTCGCTTCTAGCAACCAAGCGAGGTATTAGATAACTCTGTAACCTATAGTATATCTCTGAATTATGATGGTCCATGAAACCTATTGTCTTGATATTATTTCAGCAAGGCGTTTAATTTAATCTTTAAAACATTAAGCAATTATTATTCAAACTAGTAAACCTGGAATGTGTATTAGAGAGCGATTTAATCAATATTTCGGTGATAACATATGTGAACTAAGAGTAGGTGATGTGGCACTCTAATATATCACATGAAAACCAAACAAATGACTCCAGCAAAATAATTACGAAAATATGAACTCTTCCGGTACACATGATATTTGTATGGCCAAATTTAAGCTTTCTGCGTAATGTTTTATAGATTAGCGGCTTCTGATTACCTATTTGGTATCTGCAAACTTGTCACATATATATTGTGTACAAGATGGTAACTAAGAATGTTAAATGCTAAGAAACCTAAACAGTGAATTAAGTCTCGTGTTTAAAAAATGTAAAGTGTAAAAAGGGTGGTGTACAAAGAAGGTTATACAACTGTAAGTGTATGATGCATCACGCCATCAAAACGGAAGCTTTGGTCTAGGAAAATAGGTTAACCACAACAAGTTTTATCGAAGTGCCGGTACCAACCATTGCAAGTGAATGGTCATGTATATGTGTGTAAGGGATGTATATTTTGGTCTGTTTCTTCGATTTACGATTAGATTGTGGTGCTGTTTTAATTGAATGTTCTTTTTTTTTCTTTCCATTTTCACTAGTATACGTTTCAATTAAACAGTTCACCTATTTGACTACTGATAAATTTCTTTCAATTAATGTCAAACAATAACACATCTAGCAGTCATATAAATAGAAATGTGTTCCAGTCTCTTGCCTTTGCTTGTACCTGATTAGCTTAATCATATTTTGTTCAACATTTTCGAAAACATGTGATACCCGTGTACCTCGAATAGGCTCAAAATAACACATGTTTGCTAATCTTAAAATGCAGACTAAGTGAGGCTTCATACTTGCCTTGTGTTGTGACCCGTGCTGATGGAGGTCGGGTTCCTGTTGACAGTTGCCCTTACTTCATCTAGACGGGAAATCAAATGAACTATGTTCGATCAATCAGCTGATTCCTATTCAAAAATACACTAAATCTGAAAAATCATCAAACAAATTAAGGTTCATCTTCTTCATGCATTGATATACAGTCAAGCATAACTATAAAAGTCACTGAAGGGAATCTGGGAATGTGGGATTCGTGTTACACTATCTTTAGCTTTATGTGTATCTTTTGTAGATCATTGCCTGTCCTCTTGTACTCTTTGTGTTGTCTGTCCTTCTTCTTTGATTTTCGAATTAGGATTACCCTTTGGTATTTTCAAACTCTTCTTACTCTTCATATTCAAGAGGAATTTACAGCTACATTTACAGATATTGCATTATAGACATGTCCTAGACAGAAACGCGATATAAAACATATATCTCACTTTGAAATGTTTAAAGAGAGATGTTTTCTACGTCAATGAAAATAAACAACGTTACAACAAGAAAAGGATTGTATGAGTTTGATATTACAAATTAAATACTTTCATGTAGCATGTACTTCTTAAGATAAATTGAGATGAAATATACAGGCGCTATATAATACGTTCAGGAGTTGTAGGAATTCCACTCTATAGAAACGGATATCATATAGATGTACCGATTTAAATTGATATATATATATATATTATCGTCTTATTATTAGATGTTCAATAAATATATCAAATTTAGTGTGCACGACGAGTTTCTGGAATAAGCATCATCAGGTTCGCTCAATATCAAAAGATTGGAAAAACAAATAATTTACCGATCATCTCAGTGATTAAGAATATGTCAAGGAAACTATAATTCAGGTTTTGCTTTTAAGAAAAGTATGTTTATCAATTTTTATAATATGACGTCCTTCTTTCGCTTTGCAAACAAACGAACGATTAATCAGATGGCAAAATCGCATTAACACATGCGCGGCACATATTCAAGCCAGGTGATACAATCACGAAATAAAATTATTTACACGATTGTTAACTTTTTAATCATCTATATCCACAGACAATAATCAACAGAGCCAACATTAGTAATATGCGAGGTACAATTAAAACATGCAAGCACACTATTATTGTTACGGATGCTCCATTAATACGATTGACTTTCCCGTCCTAAAAGTACATGTTACTGACTCTCCCGTCGTAAAAGTATATGTTGATGAGTTATCGTCTGCTCGAATTTCGCAGCATACATTGTGTGCGACATTGTCCGCGGACGTAAATATAAATTACCGTCTTCTAAGTATACTACCTTAGTTGCACTGTTAGACACATCGAAATCGAAATTTTTCATGGAAGCCAGAATGTGTGTTGAGTGTGAACATAGATTGACAGGATATTAGTAAATGTTATCCCTCGCTACAGCTCGGGATTAAATACTAATATCCCATGTTAAAACTCAAAACACATTATGGTTTCCATGATTTGTTTCTCAAATAAATAATAATTGATAATAAGATCAATTTCAACATGATATACCACATAATTAAAGGTATTCGAAAACCAGTTTAAATCAATGTTAAGCTTTATATAGCAATGCATTTCTTGGGATTGATGGCTGAAGTAGAAGGAATAAGGATGTGCTGCTGTAGGTTGTTAGCTTATGAAGTACATTATTACAGATTATTTCTGTCCTCGTTAGACTGTTGTATGTTTTAATATGTTTGCATAAATAATCAGTGATAATTGTTGTAGGCCTTCCTGTGAACTGCCACATTGAATTATCGTACTAAATATCATCCTCCGGCAATATAATATGCTTACAATCAGATTGTTATGATGTCCATCATGTCCATTATTCACGTCAGTTTGAGTTCAAAAATGAACTTCTCGACATAAATTATAATAATCTAACCCGATCCTATAATATCATGTTCCACTAATCAATTCTAAGTTTGACGATTTTGTTGGTAGCATCTATCCAATTGCGTTTTAAGTAAAGGCTGCCACATATATAGTTAGATATCACACTATGTAAAGAGTGTCCTCTATGAGCTGTGTCTTCGCGTGTAAAGTGTATTGTGACTTCTTTTTTATTAACACTCTTGACGACAGGACATGCAGTGTAAAAAGATTATTGCTTGATTGGGTAATATATTTTTAATTTTTACTCATCACAACTTATTATATAATAAATTTAGCATACATACATTCCATTTTCTCTAGATAAAGCTATTGCATTTCATAACAATAGGTGTATGTTGTTTGTGTGTTCATCAATATGGACCACATGTTTGGCAATTAATTGCATTCAATGAAAGAGTATTAGCACAAATCTTTAAAAGGGTTTTAGCATAAAACCAAACATGTTGAACTAAGTTACAAGGCAAAATTATGTGCAATAGTTTAAGTTGAAAGTTGTGTAATTTTTTATCTTTAGTTATACATAAGACATTGAATAAATGCCATGCCAATCTTCTACAGAAGTTTCTGAATCGTTTTCTCATTTTTATGGCACATACTAGGCTCTTTTAGAATTCTCTGAATAAATAATTTGTAAAATTGCATATTAGGTCATGGATCATAATTTCAAACATAATAATATGCTTCCAATTAGTTGGAATTGCACTAATAATGCCATTCATGTATTTAGTTGATATACTGTTAGGATAATATCTTTTTGCTGTTGCTTTTGTCTGTTTTTATTGATATACTTTTAGGACAAGATTTGCTTCCCTCTTGCCTTTGTCTGTTTTGGTTCATCTATTTTATATCAATTGTCTTTTGCTCTTGTCTGTTTATACTATATTAACATTAGTTTAATTCGAATAAAAGAGTTGAATATCATTTATTATATTATGTGCCTACACACATACAACTTATGTAAAGCATAGCATACACAGATCGTGTTACATCTTACTATATTGTAGATAATAGAAATCCCTAGGAATACCTAGAAGCCATCCACTTATAACGTATTCTCTATTCTCCAATAAAGCTAACAAAGTTTAATAAACTTTCTGTGTCAGATACTCAATTTATCTGATAACCCCTTTGGTGTTTTCTTATCTAAATAAATATGTCGACAATCTCATCATACCAGATTGTCCAAAACTTCCTGTTTAACAACGATTAATAATATATAGAATAAGATAGAATTATTTTAGCCGTTCATCCCACCATGTACGACCGATCATTCTACCATGTACGATAGCACGCCGGGTTTTATTTAAAAAAAGTGTTATGTAATAAACTTATATATGTGTATCTTATCCCTCTTCATTCATTTAAATCATTATAATAAAACATTAAAAGAAAATTCATATATCCCATACCAACGACCAAGGCACGCTCAGGACAAACCATATATTGTTACACTGGGAACTTGCGTTCTCACGGCACATAATATTTAGTCAGACTACCACTGGGACGCAGTGTGAAGACCATACTGACTTAGAATATGCTGAATTTTCTTTAAAAAACGTATATACAAAGCCAATTTGTATAAAATACTCTTATAAATAAATCATATTAATAGCACACATCACGAATTCAATCTTAAACACAAATTTAATATGAAAATGTTGACTTGTCGCACGAACAGGTGGCTAGAGAATGACTCAAACACCTTAACAAATATCACGATCTAAATATAACTAATGCTCATTAGTTGAAAACGATCACGTAGTTTTTACATTGAAAACAACAATCTACTATTTTCCCGATATTACTATTTGGTATCTTCAAACTCTTCTAACGACGAACAAATACCACCGATATGCTCTACTTTAATATATAAGTTAGCACTGTGTTGAATTTTAATTCTTTATTACCTGTGAAGGTGAATGTATCTGCAAACACCAGTTATAACATATTCACACTATTTCCTTGTCACATTGTATTTGTGTCAGTCCATATTGAGATATACAAGTTTGTAGACAGTTTCCATTCGTATTCAACTATTAAAGGTAAATTCAAATTATCGAAATACTTAAATAGATTTACACTATGCACTTTTCAAAAAAGAATCTGATAAACAACTATCAAAATAAATATATTTTAGATTTTAGTACCGTTTTGCATCCGGACCGACACTCTACTGACTTGGATCGTCATGGTCGTGATTGTATCGTAGTTGGAATTACAACTACCTATGCTATCGGTGCCCATCACCACTAACGTGTTCAAATCCAGCTAAGGTGAAGTGCACTCGATAAATCATTATGGGGTAACATTTCCTCCACCAGTAAAACTGAAGGCAACGATATAGCTGAAATATTGTTGAAACTGGGGTTAAACACCATAACCCTAATCCTAACTCTCTATTGACTTGTTCTTCGGTGTCCTATTCACTCAACAAAATGGCAAAGAGATGATTGATTTTCTTAATTGATATATTAACGATAACCATAAATACGGTACTAGGCTATCTAACAAACAGACCTCACTTAACTGAGGACACCAGCTAAATTTATTTAGAAAGATATTGGAAGACGTGGTTTGAATAATCCTCACCAGGCACGCTTGAATATTATAGAAAATTGTATATCTTTGAGAGTAAGCAAACTAAGTAGCTTAAATATACAATATTGGTGAATTGACGGTAACTATAGAATTTATGTGGCGAGACTTAGAAACGGGGAAATGACGAGCTTTTAGCGAGTCTTTCCATCCGTTTTGTGCCGAGCCACATAAATTATATATTTACCGTCAATACACCAATATTGTATTTATTCTGCAAGAAAATTTGCAAAAGAAAATGTTATTCAATTTAATAATAGAAAACAGATAACGGAAACCTCATTGGTACCTCAATAGTAGTTCCATTAAAGGGCATGGCTTAATAGCGTTTATAGGTTAATGTAGAAAATGCTATTATGACAGGGGTGTGGCTTAATAGCTTTATTAGGCCAATGTGAACAGTGTTATTATGACACTGTCATAATAACGCACCAGTTTATTTCAACCCTTTTAGTATGACAAAAAAATACCCAATTGTAGGATAAAACAAGTTAGCTAAACCCCCATCAAATCATCTATGTCTGAGGAAGATGAACTTAGTTTTAGCAATCAATACCTACTAACTGTGCATTACAATAATACTTACACCATGTTAGTAATTGTCATCAACATGTAGAAGTCGCAATATATAATTTAATTTTAAATTGTTGGTACCACGATGGTGTTGATTGAACAGGAAAGTTAATGAGATATCATCATGCAAATTAAGGTTCATTTTCTTAAGGCATTAATATACATTTAAACTTATATATACATGTCGCTGAAAGGAAACTAAAAATGTTACCTTTAAGAGGAGTTGTCCTCTTTAGGCAGTGATTTGCTATATATATATATATATATATATATACCTTATGGTATGTAAGACTGTGATAAAGTGGATGGATTCGGCTGACATTGTCGAGATATTGTAGATTTTTTTTAAATATTGGTTCCAGTTGTTTATATTTTACGTCCTAATTTTTGTGGGACAAGTAGCACTGAAAATATCAATTATACAACAATTTTCCCAGCAATAATATAGTGAATGCCACCTATAATGTCAGTTACAGATCGCTGTTAGAGGCCGATGTTACAGGTCGTGGTTACACGCCGATGTTACAGACCGCTGTGCTAATAGCGAGTTTTATAGTAATTTGACCCATATTTGTGACAAGGTTAATATCTTTCACATAGTCGCAATTAATGGAAACATTATTCAAACTCTTTCTCAAACCAGTGTATATGACAGAAAAAAACATCACAATTCGTACTATTCGTATAAAATGTTCATCACACGTCATCTGCTGAGAATCTATCGCTGTGTATATTCATCTGAGAAGTCACGCACAATGTGTTTTGTAGCTTCAAATGCCCAAATTCCACGTAAGACTTGATACGATGTTAATGTGGAAAGTGTGTTTGTCGATTGGCGTTTGAATGCCTGCACATACTTGTTTGTATAAATATTGCATACCTTTGTTAAATAACCAATCTGCCTTTACTGACAAAAGCTGTGTTGATCAACTTGGGGAGCGAAATCAAATCCAATGATATGTGTACCACAGTTACCTGATATTGTTTGACCTCGAGGGAATATATGATTTTCATAAATTCGCACGCAATTGACAATAATTGGATGTATGTTTTAAATATTTATTTATTAAATTGTCTTTTTAATGGAGTTTAGATAATAATACCATTATTTTTTTAGATTATATTTTATGATATTAATTAACAAGAATAAAACTTAAGCACATACATTTATTTATTTTTTATATTTGATATTGAATGAAAGGCACACTCGATTGGCGATATATAAATCAATAAATCCATTTTAAAGTTGTAGTTGGATTACATGTCATACCATTTGTTTTTGCAACGATACTATTATTGTACCAGTTTGATATATTACTATTGAAACAAAAGAAGTTGCTTATGTTAGACATAGCGCATTTCATTTTGCGCATCTCGGCCTTCACCCGAGTCCTCAGGCTGAAAAGGAAACCTGCTATGTCCAATACGGGCCGCTTCTTTTGTTTCAAAAATGCTGTATGATTTACTAACAGCTATTGCCGGTGAAGTATATTAATAGGATATCTGATAACTATTACACCACCATAGTTTGATATGGGACATCATATTCCAAATAAGCATCTGTGTTATTCCCTTATTTAGATGAAACATATAGGCTTACGACCACATCTAAAAGCTTTGGATCACTAGTTTAATGATTTGTTCGATACAATACTGTTCTGGAAGAAAAGCAGTAGTCCTGTCCATTCGTACTGAGCCCATGGTTCCCTGATGTTAAGTGGAAATCATGACTTTGAAAGTTGTGCGATGGCCAGTACATCTTTGTTAACTGCTACGGGTCGTCTGTTTCACCAATGACCACATATATTTTCTGTTTGTCTTTCCGGAGCACTTGAGTTCGTCCGTTGTTTTTTTTCTTGTCTTAGTGCGGTTCGTGTTGCTCATGTTGTCAAATTATATCACGTCATTAGTTCCGTGTTGTGATGTTAGGTACCTTTCCCGTGTAAAAAGGACGTTCGATTCGGCTCGACTCCAAATTCTATGGTAGGGGGTTCATTTTGATATTTATTGTATTGGTGGTGTGTTACATATACTGGTGTCCAAAACCATTTGATATTGTCCGAGTTTCTGTTCTTTTATCTCCATGTTTGCACTGATGTTGGTTTGTGTCACTTCAGATTTGGAATGCGTGCCTTCAGCATGGTCTAAGCGCTTTCATTTATATACAGAAACAACTACTTGTTGCGTTGGCGTATACAAATAAATTGTAGGTCTATATGTAATAGACATTTACATATATCTACTGATTCCTCGTCTACTTTAACAAGTACAACTAATTAATAGTACTATATAAGTACTAATCTATGTATAATGATCTCATAAAGGTTATCCTAATCTGTGAAATCATTATTAATCATGGGGTTCTTATTTTCGTGGATTCCATGGAATTCGTGGTTCACATTAAGCATAAAGAATAAAATCCAACGACATATTTTTTTCCCTATTGACTATAGCTTATAATGCTTGAAACCACGAATTCAAGAAGCCAAGGATCACTGCATTTGGTAGAAATCACGAATAGTGGTGCTAACGAACAAAAGTACTTTCACAAGGTATAGAATTGTAAACTGTTGGTGTGTATGTTATGGAAGTTTTAAGCTATGAAACAAATACATAATGGCGTATGAATTTCGAACCCGTTATACATCCGTAGTTTTCTGTGTAGTGTTTTGTATATCACTGTTTGGCCCTTTTCCGTTTATCCTTTAGCCGTATTAGTTTTTGTTCTTCTGCCATTTACGGCTTCTGATCACCTCTTATATATCGTCAAATCTTTCTTACGTACATATTACAGATCATCTTTGGGAGGATATGGAACCTATGCCTATCATGCTTACGTAATCATGCCTACATGATAAGTGTTGTATACCTAACTGCTACGTAGAAACACCGAACTAAATATTATCCTCCACCAATATAATTTCTTTCCAATGAGCTTGTTATCCTGTCTATCCTGTCCTGTGTTCATTCTAGGAAGACTTCACACAGGAGATCCTCAAGGAAAATGAAAAGAATTATAATTCGATCCTTTAATTTCAAGTTCCGCTATATAGATGATGTCCTATCACTAAATAAGGATGATGATTTTGTCGATTGCATCTATGTCATTGAGCTTGAGATAAAGGATACACAGATATAGCGAGGTATACTTCATACATTGACCTACACCTTGACATTGACTGTGACGACCCGTTAAGAACGGAATTTTACGACAAAAGAGATGATTTCAATAGTTTCATTGTGAGCTCTCTATTTATATATTTGAATATGTGACAACATTACAACAACACCGCCATGTGGAATATATCTCTCAGTTGATCCGATATGCATGAGTCTGTGTTTCCTATTATGATTTACTTGATATCGTGTTATTACTGGCAAAGAAACAGCTACTGAATCAATTATTTCTAATGGTTAAGATGACTTGCTTACGGAATAGCTGTGCTACAAATGACTACAAATATGTTATGTTTGTTGTTCATGACTTATCACTGGGTGTGTAGCAAGAGTAACACGACAGGTGCCACATATGGAACATGATCTGCTTACCCTTGTGAAGCACATGTGTTCACCTCTGGGTTTATGTAGGGTTCCTGTTGCTCGCTCTTTGGTTTTCTGTGTAATGTTATTGTTTGTTCTTTTTCGTTTGGTCATTCCATCGTCTTTGCTTCTTCGATTTACGGAATCTAGTTACCCCCCTGGTTTCTTCACACTTTTCCTACCTTGATATTCGTTCTTGTAATAGATGTTTAAGAGTTCTTGAATTTTCCACCCTTTTTAAAGTATTTCTCTGACCTCACATTATTATTCGGAGAGTTGATTATTATTTTGTTCTTGTGTAAATAAACATTAGGTTTTATCATTTTATGTTTAACAACGTGTTTAAATATTGTTGAACGTTCGGGAAAATAACCAATGTTGTAGTTTTTGATCACTTCTGTCTAACAACATGGCTACCGTGATTATACTACTAATCTATATAATTAATACATATATGACTCTTGACAATGTATGTTCAGAACTGACGAATACATGAACTTTGAAAGTATAGTCTCGCAATACAACCAACAAGTAACTAACCGACGGCAAGTAATTACAAATAATACAGACCATAGGTGATAATTTGGAGATCTTAAAATCACGAAATATAATTGAGAATCGATGGGGCATATGCTAATACATTTTTTTTTTCGTTTCAATTGTGGTATTTGTTATCCAATTTGGCTTTGTAGCTATCAAACATGGAAAGAATATAAAATAAAAACGCTTTTGCATATGGAAATGTATTACGTAAGAGAATACATTTTTATGCATAACGTTGATTGTTTTGTTTTAATCTACAGTTATAGTGTATGCTCCATTACGTAATAAACGGAATATTGATTTATATATGTTCTTAATTTAACTCATTCTCGAATAAGTGTTTGAGACGACAAATCACAGAAAGATCGAACCTTACATGTAAAGTATGAAAACGCTGGCATTATTTTACTATGAATGGGATTAATATTAACATCAATATGGTACACAAAAGAGTCAGTCATTATTTTACTATGCATGGTATTAATATCTACAGATAACATGAACTTCTGGAGAACCTGAGATGACACAATGCTACTGGCCCATATTCCTTATACCACCTTGTATGCAAAATCTGACGCCGACCAACTTGCACAGAGCTATCAGACTCACTTAACATCGATAGTTACCCTATTCAGGAAAGACAAACATCACTAATCTTCGAAATGCAAGCTTGTCTATTACATGCACGGTATCGCACTCATATTACCTAGCAACATAGTAGGCCTATTTTGCAACAATACAGTTCTTACCATCACACAACACGTATTTCACCATAGCAAGGTACACTAGTCCTAACTCACCATTACCATCAATGAGATGACTTTAAAATGAGCAAAAGTCTTCGAAGTCGACACCATCCTCCTATAATTTCCCTAAGCATTTGCCGAGGTATCACACCGTCGCACATATTGTATTATCTAGAATACTTCAACCTCAATCCCACAACAAACAAATTCGAGAATAGAAAATCGAGCGTTACAATCAAAGTTAATGTTTGAACGCTATTCCCAGGTCTTCTTGATGTATCTCAATTACAAGACACATATTCTGACCTATATCAAAGACATACCAGAAACAGCAACATCATCCAAGACAAAATTGCTTGTAGGTGATAGCCTGCTGTTCCGGTCCATCATAACTAGGTTGACAGCCACTTGTCCCACAAAGATCTAGTATCACTAGAAGATTGAGAAAACCAATAGCTAATGAGCTATTGTATTTTAGAAAGATTGTTATATCACTTGACACACGGGCTCGATTTCTGGTGGCTTCATTCCCAATTCAATTCTAAGGGGTCAATATCGGTTATTTCTCACAATACCATTTGACACGTGAACATAATCATTTAATTTTAATTGGCTATCCTGTCTATTCACTCTGGTTTTGTTGCTCTCAAAGACTTATGGATTGTTTTTTATTTTCTTATTTTGGCGTACTCTATAAAGGTTATTCCAGAAACGTTTCGCGCGTTCTGAATTATATATCTATATATTTATTGGAAGCATACGACAATATTGTATGTCGTAGACATAATTCTTTCATATAATTAATACAATTAGGTATTTTCTTTATACAGTTATCAAAATCTTCTCCAGAGAGACATTTGTTTATGATAACCCCTTCGGTTATTTTTTTCAATGACTTTACACATGTCAGATTTGAAATGGTTAATTTGGCTAATAACGTTTCCATATCAATATGGATGGAAATAACTTTTTAGATCAGATCTCCGCATTCAGAATTGTATATATACACAATATCTTTATAGTGGCAATAAACTCTAGTGCAAGTTTTAAACAATGTATTAAGCGTATCGGCAAAAATGGGTTCCATAAAAAAATAGACGAAGATGACATTCCACCCTCGGTTTTTTGGTGGTGTCCGGGTTGCTAATTTGTATTTGTTGGTTTTTTTTTTGTAATGTCATTTTGTGTGTCGAAGTTCCGTATTGTGATGTCCGTTACGATTTCCGTCTTAGATGTTCGTTTCAGCTTTACCTCTACTTGCTTGTAGGAGAGCTCACGTCTTATGCTTGTTGTGTTTTGTTGTGGATAGTGGTGTCCAACACATGTTGTGTTTTGTTTTTGTTTTGTTTGTCTTCGGCTTGTGTACCCTATGCTGTCAGTTTCTCTGGATTGTCCATTGTTGATTACCCCGGTGGTATTTTGTAACGTTTGTGGTAAAACACAATAAAGGGCAATGCTGTGTTGCAGCAGAGCTGAAAATTCAAGTACTGTTATTCTTGAAAGCAACATGTTTTCTATGATCTATAATGTCTGAAGTTGATATGATGTTAAGATTACTCAGAAATACTTGCTATTTCTCTAATTAATTAACATTTATTCACAAGATTATAAGTACACCCTTAAATATAGTTACGGACACTACATGGTTTTTGTAGTGTCCGTAACCATATTTTCTGTTCTGCAGTTTTTATTTTGTCTACAATTGTTCATGTTTTGACTGATTATAGCTACTCTGTGTATTTTACATCTTCAAACATGAAAATATCAATATTTTGACAATGTTTTCTAGAAGATTTTTTTACTGGTTACGGACCCTACAGATTATGATAGGGACATTTTTTGGACTTTGAAATACAAATAAACAAAATTTAATCTAATATCCTACTGAAATGGATTTTTTATTAACTTGTTTTATTTGATGAGTGGGAAACATAATTTTTTTGTATGAAATTAGGTGTTTTATTATGCTTAAGCTTCACATAACGAATGGGAGAAATTCGTGTCTAAAACTATATAACGAAACATACCTTTTGGATAAAGCCTGATAATTTCTTCAATTGATATCCAATTTTCATGAATTTGGTATCAAGTTAATCCTGATTAATTGTTCTAAAAATTTATTTTAAAATAGTTTTGTTGTTTTCCTATTTTGAAAAGTAAATTTTGGTGTAAAAATAAACAAATGTCAAGTGCAACAGCATAACGCCTTATTTGTGCAAATTTTTCGGTACCTTTTTGCCTGTTACTCAAAAGCTATGACAGATATCTTCTTGACATTTTGTATGCAACGTCTGTGTTTCACCATTCAAAACATGATATTAAAGTGATACCTTTAAATTCAATGGAAGTATGCTAATATTGCACATAGCACACTTCTTTTGTGTATGAGCCCTATATTGTGCCGTTTGTATACACTTAGACACACAATCAAGTAAAGGAACAGCTTTTGTATGGTTATTCTGCATATTGTGTTATTTTGTTTCATAAGCAATCACTTTTGTCTCGCTTTTCTATTAATACTGTGTATTTAAAATGTGGCAATCTATGGCGTTGTCTATTCAAAGTCGGACGTAAATTTCTAATGTACAGAAAGAATGTGTATTTTGCATTTGTTTTTCTTTTGTTTTATATATGTATGTAATAACATATCTAGTTTTCTTACATACTATTCGGCATTATCTCCCATTTATACTGACTAAATATTAAACCAAACGTTTTGAAAACGAATCTGATGTTCCAATTTCTCTCCTTTATATACATAATTGTTTCCATTTATCTTACAATGTTCGTTCGTGAGTCATAACTACTTTTTTGTTTAAATATATTGTGCTTGTCATTTGAGACCATTTTTGTAATCAACCTTTATTATATAACATCTACACTACTGTCATACAACATCCAGTATATTATATATTGTACTAATTATCATTTTGACATTGACATTAAAATGAACTATATTCTATACCGCAAATTAATAATAATTGCACTATTTATTAATTATAAATTGTAATAATTTATATATCATGTCAATCCGGAACACTGACTACTGGCTGGATGATACCATCAATGACTAAAATTCCACAAGTAGATGTATCAACCTCTAGTCATTATTAATATATGTATATTGTAATTCGTGTGCCCGATGAGTTTATTGTGGATACACTGAAAGTCCAAAAAATGTAAAGCTAATTAATTCAAAAATCGCTTTGAGCAAGATCCTTTTGGTTAAAAAGAAATACAAAATTGTTATCAAGACTACATTTTATCTTCTTTAATCAGATTTAGTTGATAGAGTATACATTATGCTTTTTCTATACTGGAAAAAGTAAAGTTTATATTCTTCACTCATAGATATAGCTAAGGGAATTGATATCTGTGGTATAGTGTGCATGTTTTGTTTTTCATTTTATTATACTAGAGACGATATCATTGTCTTAAACTTTATAACATTTGTTTTTTTTATTTTTCAATGTCGGCTGTTTTGTGTCGTGAAATACTGATACCATTAACTATCGAAATACACAGCTAGTGCCGTAAATTAATATGGGTTATATTGATAGTTAATAAAAAAAAAACATAGTTTTGCTATGGTCTATTGTATTCGAAATGAAAACCTTTGTTATTGCAATAATCCAATTATAATATAAGTTTATGACCAGCTATTATTTAAACAAAAGACTAGTACAATAATTTGACTTACTATTTGTAACGATAACTGCCCGTTAATAGTGTTGTTTGATATTTTTGTCACTTATTATTGTAAACACTTGTCTTAAGGAAGTGCAATATACATATTAAAGGGAATGTGGGTACATTTGTTACGTCCAAGTATATAAACGAGCAACGTTACAACATATAATAACATAGGATTACAATAACGACCCATGGTTACCGTAATTTGACGTTGTAATTTAAATATTTACAGTATGCATTGACTTGTCGAGGTAAATGCACATGGAAATAAAAAAGGTGTCACAGTAAACGTTCAGTGGTTGTAGGAAATTAACTCTTGCTAAACAACACAAGTAACACATATCATGTATTAAGCATAATTTCGACATAAGGAGAAATGTGGAACCATTTGCTTATCTAAGATGGCGACATGGCGATATCTGCATTATCTGAACAAATATATTTACCAAGCACATGCATGCTATAGTTTCCGGAACTGTAAATGATCCAATAAATCAAGCCAAATTAAATAACAAATAATGTAAACAGTGAAATATTCAGAGGTGGCAAACCCCTACTGCCCTTACAAGTCCATGTAAACATGTCTGAAATACACTACAATAATTGAATTTACCACAATTTAACAATGGAACGTGGCCGTAGCTTTCCTGGAGTCGATGTGGATTTCTGAACTATGCATAAAGTAATATTAAAACCTTCTATTTCTAGCTTGTTCATTCTAGGTTTCCACATTCACTACACAATAATTATGTGTATATCCTTTTACTTCTAAGAAAATGCATACAATTAAATAGAACTAAGAAAGGGATATCTTCACTAACTATCAAAATCGGCGTCACATTTTGAAGAAAAAAAATAAACAGAAATTGTTTATACAATGTGTGTGATATTTTACTAAAACATACCTCACCCTTTCTTAAAATGTTTGTATGGCATAACTCGCATGTTTATGTTTAACAGAATTCCTACCTATTCACATCTTTGTACGACGTGCTACCCCATATATCATCATTCATCCGAAAAATCAATGTCATCGACAATCGTAATATTTGATCTATGAAATCCTCAAAATGAGTACATTGATGCGTTTATATTCTAAGTTTTCGAGGACTGTACTCATATAAACATATAATTCTTGTGACTGATACTTTAGTTACAGATGATTCGTATTTGACGTTGAGTGGTTTCTATGCTAGCCTATTTCACTGGGAAAAACGGGTGTTTACATCATCATAGCTTCAACACTTTAATACGATATATTAAGCACATTCTCTCAAATACTCCGAAATCTGAACTCGCGATTACTGCTATGAGTACTTTTGTTTACATGCGTCATGGAAACTGATATTGCATGATACCAGATTTTGACCGACATTAGATTGATTGCAGAGTATGAACTGGTGGACTTTAACTTTACTTCAGTATTAAACTAGGATTTCCCTTCTTTCTTATCCCCAATCAGAAGACAGGTATTCTCTCATTCTTGGAAAAGGTCATTCCTTCCATTTCTACTCACCGTTCCTGTATTTAATGAAATGTGTATTGCTGCTAACAAAAACGTTGAGTATTCTGAGAAAGAAAGGGAATAAAACTAATGGCCTAATGGAATATGATGCTTAATGTACATGCGTAGTATTTACCTCTCCCACATTATCACTATCATTAAGTCATGGAAAATGTGGAAACAATAATTCTGCTTGTACTATATATACTCCAGAAATTGTGTGACGTGAATAAAGCAATTATCGCTTACAAAACACGAAAACAAAAACTGAAAAATCCAACGCACGATACTAATACAATAATAATTATCTCCCTTTAATCGACGTTATTGTATCCAACAACTACAAATATAATACCCAAACAACATTGTTTGCAATTCATGTATTTGGAACGTAATGGTATTCAAATAATGCTTGTTTGTTTTTGCTTGCTTACATTTGGAATATTCCTTCAATATTACAGTTGTTCGAATGGTACGTTTGACATTTATAAATGCTCAGGAAAGAAATCCAGTTTTTAAATGAACAATTTATTTTTTCTAGATGTACATTATACACACTCTGACAATCAATTTATAAAAGGTTTGTTCATTATTGGAAAAAGTTATCCATTAGGTCTCTGTGTTAATCATATTCTCTGAAGTGTACAGCACTGTCTGGAATTGTTCTGTATAGTAATAGAAACTTTAAAACACAATGTTATATGTCAGAGGTAATGATGAATTCAGACATGTGTTTAACTGATAACACTATTTACACCATGTTATATGTCAGATCAGTATGTCAGATCTTATGATGAATACACACACATATGCTACTGATAACACTACTTACACCATGGTGTATGTCAGATCGCCATGTATGATTCAATGATGAATGTACATACATGTGTTACTAATAACAATACTTACACCATGCTGTATGTCAGATCAATATGTCAGATTTAACGAGGAATGCACACACATGTGTTACTGATAACACTTCTTGCACTATGTTTTATGTCAGATCAGTATGTCTGATTTAATGATGAATATACACACATGTGCTACTGATAACACTACCTACAACATTTTACAGACACCATAGTGTGGTGTATGTCAGATCCCTATGTCAGATTTAATGATGAATGTACACACATATGCTACTGAAGACACTACGTACCACATGGTGTATGTCAGACTAATGTTGTTATAAATATCATAATCTAGCATAACATGTCAGTATCATTTACAACTGACGTCCGATGCCATGTTGTATGTCAAATCAATGTCTGATTTAATGATGAATGTACACACATGTTTTACTGATAACACTTCTTACACCATGTTGTATGTCAGATCAGTATGTCTGATTTAAAGATGAGTATACAGACATGTGCTACTGATAACACTATCTACACCATAGTGTGTGTCAAAACACTTTGTCAAATGTAATGAAGAATGTACACATATGTGTCACTGATTACACTACTGATACCATGTTGTATGTCAGATCACTATGTCAGATTTAATGATGAATGTATGCACATATGTTACTGATAACACTACTTACCACATGGTGTATGTCAGACTAATTTTGTTATAAATATCATATCTTAACATAACATGTCAGTACCATTTAAAAATTACCTCATATGTCATGTTGTATGTCAGATCAATATGTCTGATTTAATGATGAATGTACAAACATGTGTTACTGATAACACTTCTTACACCATGTTGTATGTCAGATCAGTATGTCTGAATAAATTATGAATATATAAACATGTGTTACTTATAACACTACTTACACCATGTTGTAGGTCAGATTTAATGATGAATGTACACACATGTGTTACTGATAACACTTGTTACACCATGGTGTATGTCGGATCAATATATCAGATTTAATTATAAATGTACACACATATGTTACTGATTACAATACTTACACCATGTTCTATGTCAGATCACTATGTCTGATTTAATGATGAATGTACACACACATGCGTTACTCGTAACATTACGCATACCATGTTGTATGGCAGACCCGTATGTCAGAGTTAATGATGACTGTACACACATGTGTTACTGATGACGCTACTTAAACCATGGTGTATGTCAGATCAATATGTCACATGTAATCATAACTCTACTAACATGTGTTACTGATAACACTTCTTACAACTTGTATGGCAGATCGGTATGTCTGATTTAGTTATGAATATAAGCACATATGTTACTGATAACACTACCTACGCCATGCTACTAACACCATGGTGTGGTGTATGTTAGACCACTATGTCAGATTTAATGATGAATGTATACACATGTTTTACTGATAACACTACTTTCACCACGTTGTGTGTCAGATCAATATGATAGATTTAATGATGAATGTACACACGCCATATTTAATGATGAATTACACACTAGTGTTACTGATAACAATACTTACACCATGCTGTATGTCATATCACCATGTCTTATTTAATAATGAATGTAAACACATGTGTTACTGATAAGACTACTTTCACCATGTTGTGTGTCAGATCAATATGCCATATTTAATGATGAATTACACACTAGTGTTACTGATAACAATACTTACACCATGTTGTATGTCAGATCACTATGTCTGATTTGATGATGAATGTACAAACACATGTTACTTATAACACTACTTACACCATGTTGTATGTCATATCACTATGTCTGATTTAATGATGAATATACACACATGTGTTACTGATAACACCACTTACATCATGTTGTATGTCATATCACAATGTCTGATTTAATGATGAATATACTCACATGTGTTAATGTTAACACTACTTACACCATGTTGTATATCATATCACTATGTCTGATTTAATGATGAATATACTCACATGTGTTAATGTTAACACTACTTACATCATGTTGTATGTCATATCACTATGTCTGATTTAATGATGAATATACTCACATGTGTTAATGTTAACACTACTTACATCATGTTGTATGTCATATCACAATGTCTGATTTAATGATGAATATACTCACATGTGTTACTGATAACACTACTTACATCATGTTGTATGTCATATCACAATGTCTGATTTAATGATGAATATACTCACATGTGTTACTGATAACACCACTTACATCATGTTGTATGTCATATCACAATGTCTGATTTAATGATGAATATACTCACATGTGTTACTGATAACACTACTTACATCATGTTGTATATCATATCACTATGTCTGGTTTAATGATGAATATACTCACATGTGTTAATGTTAACACTACGTATACCATGTTGTATGTCATACCACTATGTCAGATTTAATGATGCCTGTACACACATGTTCTAATGATATCACTACTTACACCATGTTGTATGTCAGATCACTGTTTCTGATTTAATGATGAATGTACGCATATGTGTTGCTTATTTAAAAATGTTATTCATATTTCACCTGCGAACACTTTACCTCAGGGTGCATGGAAACCTCAAAGGTTTTTAAATGTTTACAATGCACAATATAATTAAATAAGTAAGTGTTGATAATAAGGATACAATACCATCAACAAATAAATCAGATGTTATCTCTCATATTCAATTTATAAACATACATATATGTTATTCTTATTACACAGTAAACATTGAAAGGAACTATAAATACAACTAAGTTCATAATGTATCCAATAATAACAGTAAATTCATAATATCATGTAAGTTTCGAAATTCTGAGTCTATAATCATCATTTGAATGTTATTTTTGAAATTTGTGGTAACTATTGGTTACCTGTAAAGGCATTTATTATATTTTCTGTAATTTGTTGTTTTCCAAATTACCCATTTTAATGTACAAATTACCAAATTCACTAAAAGTAGGTCTTCAGCTTTTTCTCCCTCGTACACCTCAAGGATTCAATTTTCCTCAACACGTACTATATTCTTTTCAAAAATTATATTAAAAATGTGCTTTATTTCCTCCAAGACATGTTTAATTTGATGACACCTGTAAAACAAATGCATAAGGAACTATTTACACCATGTAGATAGATATAACAGAATTTCCATTCATAATCCTGTCATTGTATCTTTAGTTATGCATACTGACATTGTATAAATCCCATGCCAACCTTCTACGGAGGTTTCTAACTCGTATTTCTAATTAATTTGCCGAATCCTCCGAATAAGTCTTTGTAAAAAATATTCACACGATTTGTTTTCTGCTTTAATATTTAAAACTATTTTATTGACAAGTTTTATAGTTTCACCCATAATAATTTGACTCCAATTATTTGAAAGTGCACTACTAATACCATAGCATTCTACAAAATTAATATTAACATTATACATGTAAGTATCTAGAAATTCATTAAATGTGTACAATTCTTTTATTAGCCGATGATATAAAATCATTAATAGAAAAGATAACTGACAAATTACAAAATACATCATTCTAGAATGTATTTAACTTCCCTTGTGGTACTTCCCACTCCTTTTTAATTAAGTACAATATATGGAAATAAGAAGTAAAGTAAAGTGAAGACACATTCAATGGCTCCAATAATGTATTACTTCAAGACATTTCAAAGCACAACGGTCTTCTTCTTCATATTTATTACTTATAATTATGAGTTTAATTTGATCATTCTTTCCATTCCAAATAAGTGCTTAAGTGCTTTACAATTTGTGCCCCGTACTAACTGAGAGTGGGATAGCAAAGTTTTATTACATTTATTTAAATTTGTGTAAACTTTGATTAACTCAACATTATATTAAGGATGCATTGTTTACGAACCAGACCGTCAAAACTTCCATCACTTGAGACAAATCATCATCATGCAATGAGTACGGTTCTCACTAGAAACTTTTAGAATATTCCTGGTTGTGAGTTTATTTGTTAAAGCAGCCGCGCCTTCACTGAAAAATAGTATGCAACCAAATTAAAGGTTTGTCCCTTCACATTTTGCTTACGACTGTGTATTTAATCCTTTATGTGAAAATGCTTAGCATAAACAACCAAATACAATTAAACTTTTGAGCTTAAATCACACATTGACAACTTTGATATCAATTAAATCAAAAAAGCTACTTTTGATTTAAAATTTGAATTTTGATAGGTTAGCTTCAACAGCTGTTTCATACTGGTGGTTCTAAGGGTGGGGATACGGTAGCTGAATACCCTGGTGGTTCTAATGATGGTGATATGGTAGCTTAATATCCTGGTATGTTACTGGTGGTTTTAATGATAGTGATATGATAACTTAATATGCTGTTTTTACTGGTGGTTCTAATGATGGTGACAGGGTAGCTTAATATTCTAGTTGTTTAATTGGTGGTTGAAAGGATGGTGATACGGTAGCTGAATATCCTGGTGGTTCTAATGATGGTGATATATATGGTAGCTTAATATCCTGGTATGTTACTGGTGGTTTTAATGATAGTGATATGATGGCTTAATATGCTGTTTTTACTGGTGGTTCTAATGATGGTGACAGGGTAGCTTAATATTCTAGTTGTTTAATTGGTGGTTGAAAGGATGGTGATAGGGTAGCTTAATATGCTGGTTTTCACTGGTGCGTCTAAGGATGATGATAAAGTATATTCTGCAACTGTTTTCGGGAGGCGGGTCTATTGTCTTCGATCACAATCTGCCTGTTCGAGCTTCAGCTATTTCAATACCTCTTACTTTGAAGTTCTTTGTCTCATCTGATCAACGTAAATTCGTGATATGGTAGTATTGCTTTTCTTGCATGTTGCCTAGTGAAAGCAGTCAAGCCCAAAACTCTTTCGAAATGTGTAATTTATTAAACGCCTGTTGATATCGGTAAACATATCTCACTTTTCGCATGGATCCTTTGTCATATATGTATCCATGAAAACACAATTATTGACCAGGAAGATCCGGGCCCGTTGGATACCCCAATTATTCCGCTAGGTACTTGGCAGAAGTTTACCGGGGGTTCAAAATAACACCATATGTCCAATATAACATGATTTATTTAAAGTTGACATGATGTGTTGATATGTGTACACGTGGTAAAAAGCTACAAAGAAAAATGTAAATACCATAACTATATTTGAACAAATTATTTGTCGAGTTGAAAATACAAAAATATAACAATATAAAATACAAAGTTTGGCAAAATTTATAGACGAGTATTGTGTATATTAAAAATAGCAATTATTGGACTTTCTTTCATAAAAAAAGTGAAAACGGTTAATTCAAAACAATTGACAGTGAAAAAGATGTCAAAAACATTATAAATATTTATCAGACAGGGTTCCCTACAATTAAAATGATAGGAAAAATGTAAGAAAATATTCGGCTATCAAAAAACATCAAAATTAATATTTTTCTGCAAAAAATACATATATGCATATAAAATATAGAACTTGAAAATTATAATTTAGCTTACATATTGGTCTGTCATAAACTGATGAAAAGGTTACAGCTTGATTTAAACTTCACATTGGTGCAATGGCATTGTGGTACACAATGAAACAGGAAACAGGAAATCATTAAAAAAGGAAGTGAAAGTACAATCAAAATGAAAGTGAAACTGAAAGTGACACTGAAAGTAGCTAAAAATAGAAACTTGACCAGTGAGTTCTAAATAAGAATATATATGTAAACAGCACACTCCCCGTCTGATATGAAAATATCACTACATAAAAAAAATTAAATAAAATTAATAACGTAACACCGTAAATATTAAGAAACCCAAGATTAGTTTACCTAACTAATGTCAAAAATACAATAGACAAAGAACTTGATAGCAAAAAGTCAATTACAGTTCATTATGACACAAAAGAACAGTCTGTGTAATTGGTCTTACATATACACGAGGTTGTCCATCTATGATTGTTCTTACTAACACTTTCCTAACAAGATTGTCATCACTAGGAAATACATGTTCAATAAGTCCTAAAGGCCTAAAGGCCAAATGTTTCTATGTTGATCGCCATCTTTGAGAATTACAAGGTCACCTTCCTGAATGTTCTCTTGAGTTTGTTGCCACTTTCGTCGTGATTGTAAAGTCTGTAAATATTCACGACGCCAACGAGACCAAAATTGCTCAGCTAGAACTTGAACGAATTTCCATTGTGAGGTATATACATCACGAGTGTTAAGATTACTAAAGTCATCTACACAATCATTAGTTTTGGTAGTTAACAAGGCATTTGGAGATAAAACACATGGTGAGTCACAGTCTGATGAAATAGGAACCAACGGACGAGAATTCATTATGGCTGTTGTCTCTGCCATGAATGTACACAGAACCTCATGCGAAAGTCTTTTATGTCTAGCATCATACAAAATAGAGTCAATAATCCGGCGAGCAATGCCTATAAGTCTTTCCCATGAACCTCCCATATGTGAAGAATATGGGGTGTTAAATTTCCACACAGTACCTTGATCATTGAGAAAGTTTTTCAAAGTTCTGTCTTCAACACAAATTGCTGGAATTCCGAGTTCTTTTGCTCCGCCTATGAAATTTGTCCCTCTGTCAGAGAAGAATTCCTTTACTTTACCTCGGATAGCCATAAAACGGCGTAATGCATTAATAAAAGATGAGGTGCTCATCTCTTCAATGACCTCTATGTGAACTGCTCTGCAAGAGAGACAAGAAAATAAGACAGCCCAACGCTTGGAGTTGACACTTCCTCCACGAGTTCGTCTTGTCACAATATCCCAAGGACCAAAGCAGTCCACACCGACATAAGTAAATGGTGGACAAGATTTGAGTCTTTCTTCCGGTAAATCAGACATTTTCTGGGTAGTAATATTGCCACGGAATCTACGACACAGTACACACTTAGAAATTACAGAGTATACTAGACGCTTTAGGCCAGTTATCCAAAGTCCAGCACTTCTAACCTTGCCTTCCGTAATGTGTCTTCCTTGATGCCTAACTAGTTCATGATAATAAGAAACAAGGAGTTTGGCGATAGCATGACTTCCAGGTATAAGAATAGGATGTTTCTCACCAAGTGACAGATTTGAATGTTTTAATCGACCTCCAACTCGTAGAACTCCTTCGCTATCTATGAACGGATCTAGTTTCAAAATAGCACTATCCTTTTGAATTGGTTTTTGTACTTTCAAATTTTCTATTTCTTTCTCAAATGCTTCACATTGAATCTGACGAATGATGAAAGTTTCTGTGTCCTTACGAAAACCTGGATCATCTTTGTCTACACACAATTGTTTACCAGCATGTTTTGATCGCCAAAGTTGAATAAAATGTCTCAAAAACGAAAACGCCTTTACAAGAGATTTCCAGCTCGAAAATTTGCTAAATCGATGACAACCAATTTTCGGATCACTTATACAAATCTTCAAAGACACAATTTCAGAACGGATTTCCTTGTCATCATTTGGCGAGACTAACAGATAACAATTCTCATCAGAATCATTAGATTTTTGTGACAATACCCAAGTTGGACCTGTATTCCAACTTTTTACAAGTGTCATATCTGGTGAACTTGAAAATCTAGTTCCGGCATCAGCTGGGTTCTTATCTGTTAAGATGTACGACCACTGAGACGGTTTTGATATATTGTGAATTTTGTCTACACGATTTGCAACATAAGTATAAAGTCGACGTGTGGTATTGGAAATGTATCCCAGCACAACTTGACTGTCTGTGTAATAATGACAAATATCATTAGACAAATTCATATGATTACAAATAGTTTCACCTAATTCTGTAGCGAGTACTGCACCGCACAGTTCGAGTCTAGGGATAGTGTGACCTTTTAGAGGTGCTAGCTTAGACTTTCCCACAAGAAAACCTAATGATGTTGCTCCTGAATCATCAATTACTTTAAGATATGCCACAGCAGATATTGCCTGTTCAGACGCATCACAAAAAATGTGGATTTCAAGATGTTTAACTGCTGACACAGATACAGGAACGATCATACGTGGAATTTCAAAACTACAGATAGATTTCAGAGATTCAAGCCACAGTCGCCATTTAGTTGCATGTTCAGTACTTAGAGGTTCATCCCAGTCAGTTCCTGGTGGAACTACTTCACGAAGGAGAATTTTTCCACTGATAATTATTGGTGATATAAAACCCAACGGATCGAATATACTATTGATAGTCGATAAGAGACCTCTGCGGGTAGCTGGTTTGTCATTGTCATTCAAACGAAATATGAATTTATCAGAGTGAAGATCCCAGGATAAACCTAAACTTTGCTGAGTTGGCAAAATGTCAGAATACAAATCTAAATTTTTCAAGTCTTTTCCTAGTTCATCAGTTGAGAAAGCTTTCATGACATCAACATTGTTGGATACAATTTTATGTAATCGAATATGACGGTTATCCATCAAGGATTTTTGTGTTCTCTTAACAAGCTTGATTGCCTGCTCCTTATCGGTCAAAGACGTGAGGCCATCATCCACATAAAAGTCATCACATACGAAAGACTTTACATCTTCATCAGATTTCGCAACAGCTTGCCGAAGACCGTAAGTAGCTACAGCAGGAGAAGGAGTGTTGCCAAACACATGAGATGTCATACGATATTCAATGAGAGGTTTAGAAAAGTCATTGTCTTGATACCAAAAGAATCTTATGTAGTCTCTATGATTCTCTGTCACACGAAACTAATAGAACATTTGTTCAACATCACTTGTAATTGCCACTGCATTTTTACGAAAACGCATAGGTACTCCAACCAAGTTGTTAGTGAGATCCGGTCCGGACATCAAAAGTCTATTCAAAGAAACACCTTCAAAAATAGCAGACGAGTCGAAAACTCCTCTTATTTGATCTGGTTTTCTGGGGTGGTACACCCCAAAAAGAGGGAGATACCAACATTCTCCAGGTATGTCTTTAGGTGCTATTTCTGCTGCACCACTTTTCAAAACTTTATCCATGAATGTTATGAAATTATCAAGTTTGTTCTGATTTTTACGCAAACTACTGTCAAGAATCTGAGCTCTTTTCCAGGCTTGTAGGCGATTGTTAGGCATAGGAGGTTTAGGCTGCTTGAAAGGCAACGGCGCTGACCAATGACCTGTATCATCCTGTTGAAAGTCACTTTTCATCAGAGAAAGAAATTGTTTGTCCTCAACAGATGGTGCTACTTTGTTATCATTTGAAGTTCTCACAAAAATGTCATCTTTGAGATCGCTTATCTTAATGTTATATTCACATAACGGAAATGTAGTACTTCGTCCATTGTTGAGAACATGAGATTTACGAACACTGATTTCGGTGGGGGCATGTACTTTGCCCAGACACACTTCTCCGATAATCACCCATCCTAGTGGCAGTTTTTGAGCAAAAGGTTTTCCTTTATCTCCAAGAATTTGTTCATGTACATGATGAATCTCAGGTATATCACGACCGATCAAAAGTTCAACTTTGATCCTAGGTTCAAGAGCAGGTAAGTATGGAGCAATACGACGAAGATGTGAGTGCGCAGAGGCAACGTCAGGAGTTGCAACCTCAGGTAAGTCACTTGGAATAGAGTTACATTCAATTACATCTTGTAATTCAAATGTAGATTCACCATCAATTGATTGAACACATATATTGTTGGCAAGCCTGCCAGTCAAAGTAGAATTGCCAGAGCATGAAGACATGTTGAATTGGGCATGTTTTCCTTGAATTCCAAGTTGATCTAACAGTTCTGGAGTGGCTAAAGTACGATTGCTTTGATCGTCTATAGCAGCATAAACTCTCATAGTTTTGTTGGGGGCTGCTACTGAGTACACATCAACAAGAACTGTTTTCCCGCAAGAACGACCAATACGTAAATCACCACATAAAGTTGTACATCTAGAAGTTATATTATCTGTATGAGGCTCCCCGCCGTCATCTGTTGTAGATCTTTGTATTGAAGTTGGTTGCAGATTCTGAGCAGATCGGTCCATATGCATAGCTGTAGCGTGACGGATATTACCACATATTTGACATTTTATATTTGCTTTCCATTTTTTTGCAATATGTTCATTTGACTCGCAACATTTAAAGCAGATTCTGTTTTCACGAAGAAACTTCTGACGATCTTGTAGAGACCGTTTTCTAAATCCTCGACAGTCACTTAGAGTATGTCCAGCTTTGTGTAAAGGACAACGATTTGAATTGTTAGATGTAATGTCTAATCTCCGAGAAATTACTGAAGTACGAGCGTTACTAGCAGTTGATTGGTTGTAATTACTGTGAGAGAATGCAGGATCATTGCGTATTTCACAAATATCTCGAATGAAACGGACGAAAAAGCTGAATGGTGGAAACGACACTTGATGGGTTTTCTTGTAAGATGAAGCTAATGTTGTCCATTTCTCTTGTAAGAAGTGAGGCAACTTGGATACAATCGGTATAACACCAGACGAAGAATTGTAGTAACTAAACAGAGTAGCATACTGCGGATTCAACATAACAGACTCAATTTCAGTAAGTATGTCCAAGAGATCATAAAGTTTCACATTATCTTTGTTTGTGAGTGTAGGAAGCAAATTCAGCTTACGTTTCATGGCACTTTCCACCATTTCGGGTCTTCCGTAACGCTCTTGCAAGCGATCATATATCCTCTCTAAACCTCTAGGTGGATCATGAGCATTAGCAGCACGGATGCTTTTAGCAAATTTACACGATTCAGGTCCTAGCCATTTGACTAAAAGATCCATTTCTTCAAACGGAGTTACACCTAGTTCCCTTGTAACACTTTGAAACGAAGCTCTCCAAGATTCATAAGACTCAGGTTTGTCATCAAAGTTCACAAATCTCGAAAGAAGAAAGTCTTTTCTATACATGAATCGTGTGATATCAGACATTGCATTGTGTAGAAGAGCATTTGGTGAAATAGTGTCATTTTGCATAGAATGTTGCAGTACAGATGGTTGAAAATCAGGCTGACTTTGAACTGCCGCAAATACAGGATTAGTGACATTTGAGATCTGAGGAAAACTTGGCTGACTTGTAAGAACATTTGTGGTTTGAGGAGCAGATGGAGCTGACACATAAAAGTTCGGTTGTTGATTTGACAAAGATGAAATAAATGTAGTTTGTTGTTCACTTACATGAAGATTTTGAACATAATTATGGATTTCTTCATGTTTATCTCCATACACTGAAGGCGACTCATGTTCTTGTTCGCCCTGTTCAAGGACACGCACCTCTACTTCTGCTGCTGCAACTTTACTTTGTTGCTTAATAACACAAATGTCTGCTTCTAATGCTGCCTTTTGTTTCAAAAGTTCACTTTCCTTTTTTACAAATTCAAGGCGCACCTTCTCAGCTTCTGCCTTAGCTCGCTTTATACTAACTGCTGATGCTATTGAAGATTCACTTACTTCAGACAACTGTTCAACGAATTCAAGTTTTTTCTTCTTAATTTCAGAACTCACTTTTCTAAAAGTTTCAACACATTTTGTAAAATTATCAATATGGTCTGTAAGAAACTTCTGAGATTCTACAGTGTTGGCTCTAGATAAATATCCTTTGTATTCTTCAGAACGGCGACAAAAGTTTTTGTAATAGGCTTCAATATCTTTGTTTAACTGTCGAATATTTTCTAATTTGTGACATGACGGAACTGTGATCATAAGATCTTCAATTTTTATCCAAATATTTTCGCACCTTTCTTTTAATTGTTCCTGCTGTTCATCAAATATTGTCTGCCCTTTAATAGTTAGCTGTCTTGTACGCTTTTCACGGGTATCTGACATGAATATCTTTTTGCTATTCCGCTAGGTACTTGGCAGAAGTTTACCGGGGGTTCAAAATAACACCATATGTCCAATATAACATGATTTATTTAAAGTTGACATGATGTGTTGATATGTGTACACGTGGTAAAAAGATATATTTGTATTATTCCATGTACTAATTTTAAGCCTTTTGTTATGAAATAAAATTTAAAGCGCTGTCAAGGCAGTTCGGACCAATACATTCATGACAAATTGCACGGAATGCATTACTTGGTTGGCAAGACTCTTTGTTCTTAAGGACGATATTGCACGGAAAAGGAAGGTATGACCATTTATCGCATTGGTCTTAGTAGACTTGCACACAGCTGTTTATTAAATAATGATGAAATAACTCCAACTATACTCTGAACCGTATTTTAATAGAAAGTCACTATCGACAGTGACAGTGTTGATGTGCACCATGCATTCTACAACGTCGGCACTTTTTCTGATTTGTTTGCAAAAGTCGAAGGCGACATCATTTTAAATTTCCATTGATAGAAGAAATCGGCTAAAGTGACCCATGTCTGAGGCGATTTAGTTTGAATAATATGACATCTACTAACCTTCACGTTCACTTGACTGTCCCTATTTGCAATATAAATAAATACAAATCTGTATCCCAAGGTGTAATTGAGTGTTTACCCTGTTCCAAATTTATGCAGTTTAATCTATTAGAATGCAAAAAAAAAAGTGAAATATATCTGAAACTGATATGCGTTATTGGCAACAACATTACCTGTAGACGACATTTTAAGATTATCAATATAAATATACAATTATGAATATGAATGTTTATATCATGATCCAGCATAAAACATTAAAGTCGATTTTAAGTACATTTTTTTGACTTATTAATGTGTCAAAGCTAATATCGTGAGGTTTGTTTGTATCACGGTCCAGCATGAAATGATTCAGGAATGATGTCCATAAATTGTTCAGTAATACGCATGTGCGAAGGAAACTATACATATAGCTATTTATATTTTGCATCTTAATACAATCAATACACCAATAGCAACATACGTTTCTTTCTATTTGGTTTGGTTTATTGTCCCAAATGAAATTCCAAATCAAATCATTCACCTCTTTTTTATATTTCTCTGGTGCCACTTCATTTCACCATGTTATATGCCAGATCACTATGTCTGATTTAATGATGAATGTACACACAAGTGGTACTGATGACACTATATATACCATGTGATATATCAGATCACTATGTCAGATTTAATGATGCATGTACACACATATTTTGCTGATAACACTATTTACACCATGTGGTACATGTGTAGCTGAAAAAAACACATACACCATGGTGTATGTCAGATCACTGTGTCTGCTTTAATGATGAATGTATTACTTTTTTATTATATCTATATTACACCTGTGAACAATTTTCCTATGTGTGACAGGAAATCTCATAGGTTTACAAATATGTATAATGAACAATATAATTCAATAAATAAGTGCTGGTAATAAGATTGCAATACCATCAGTAAATCAATCATAGTTTATATCTCATATTCAATTTATAGACAGAAATATATGTTCTTCTTATTACACAGTAAGAAATGAAAGGAACTATAAATACAATTATATTCATAATGTATCCAATAATAACTGTAATTTCATAATATCATATAAGTTTCGAACTTCATGGTTTTTAATCAGCATTTGTATGTTACTTCTGAGTTGATTTTTGAAATCTGTTTGTAATTACTTTTCCCCTGTGAATATTTTTATTATATTTTATGTAATTTCGTGTTTTCCAAACTACCCAATTTAATATACAAATTATCAAATTCACTAAAAGTAGGTATGCAGTTATTTCTCTCTCATACACAACAAGGATGACGTTTTCCTCAACAAGTACTATATTCTTTTCAAAAATGATATTAAAAATGTGTTTTAATTCATCTAAGACGTGTTAAATTTTATGACACATGTACAACAAATGCATAAGGGATTCTATTTCATTATTACAAAAAGACATTGACCATTTGATTTCCCCATTGTTTGTAATCTATATTCGGAATAGAAAATGTTATGGAAACATTTCCATTGGAACTGGAAAATGCTTTGCATACATTTAATCTTGTTCAGTATATACCAATTGATATCCAGTTAAATTTCTTTTCATTAAATATATCGCATTTTAGTATACATTTTGGAGTGATTGCTTTATCTAGTATTGTCTGGTTATTCTTCAGTTTCAGTTCTTTTGGAACAATGATGTTATTATTTTGATTTCTAATATTCAAATTACTATATATTTTTAACCCTAATGATTTGTTCATCTTTTCGTTTTCATCTGATCTTAATTTCTTTGCAACATGTTCTGGTTTTTATTTTTTTATTGTTGCGCAATCTGATATCCAGTTCCTCTCATCATCCAGTCAATTAAATATAGTCTGATTTTCAACAGAGGTTTTATTAGTTTTGTCCGATATATCGTTTATTTTAAATATATTATTTATCAAAAACGATTGGAAAAAAGTGGATTCCTATTAAATTTGATATCTGAGTTACCAAATATGTTTTTATCTAAAATGTCATTTCTATACTGCGTAGAACATGACCCAATACAAAATGCTCCATGCTTGTATAGCATCTCGATAGTATTTTGGAATGGATGCGATTTCTAAACCTTTAATAACGGGGCATTTACAAAAATAAAAAAAGAACTCCAAATTTGTAATCGTATTTCTGTAAACAGTGCTTGCCTATCGCATTCCATGAGTCCATCTCATTGTTAATTATTTTGCATAAGATTTTATCTGTTTACTTTTGACAACATTGTCTATGTCTATTTCTATATCATTGCCCCCCCCCCCCCCCCCCCCCCCCCCTTTCATTAATATATAAGCAACATACGTTTCTTTCTATTTGATTTGTGTTATTGTCCCAAATGAATTTCCAGATCATATCATTCACCTCTTTTTTATATTTCTCTGGTACCACCTCATTTCACCATGTTAGATGTCAGATCACTATGTCAGATGTAAAGATGAACACACACACATATTTTACTGATAACACTACTTACACCATGGTGTATGTCAGATCACTATGTCTGACTTAATGATGAATGAACATACAAGTGTTACCGATAATACTATGTACACCATGTTGTATGTCATAACACTATGTCTGATTTAATGATGAATGAACACACATGTGTTACTGATAACACTATTTACACCATGTTGTCTGTCAGAACACTATGTCTGATTTAATGATGCATGTACACACATGTTTTACCGAGAACACTACTTGCACCATGGTGTATTTCAGATCACTATGTCAGATGTAGTGATGAACACACACACACATATTTTACTGATAGCACTACTTACATCATGGTGTATGTCAGATCACTATGACAAATGTAATGATGAATGTACATACATGTCTAGCTGAAAACAATACTTCAACCATGTTGTATGTCATATCACTATGTCAGATTTAATTATTAATGTACACTCATGTGTTTCTGATGACAGCCATTACACCATGGTATATGTCAGACCACTATGTCACATGTAATGATGAATGTACACACATGTGCTACTGATGAAAATACTTACACCATTGTGTATGTAAGATCCCTATGTCAGATGTAATGATGAATATACACACATGTTTAACTGATACCACTACTTACACCATGTTGTATGTCAGATCTCTATGTCTGACTCAATGAGGAATGTACACACATGCTTTACTGATAACACTACTTACACCATGGTATGATGTATGTGAGATCACTATGTCAAATGTAATGTTGAATGTACACACATGTGTTACTGATAAACTACTTACACCATGTTATATTTCAGATCAATATATCTCATTTAATTATGAATGTGTTACTGATAACATTGCCTACATCATGTTGTATGTCAGTTCAATTCAAACTGTAATTTACACTAGTATTGAAAAATCCTTAATATTTAAATATAATCAGGACATCACATATCTTTCGGTTATTTGACGACACTGTAAACACATTTCCATTGCTATGACGATATACGATTAACTAATGCATAGTTGAATCTCGATGAAACCATGTCCTGAAAGTATAAATGAAAAAAAGGAGAAATTTGTTCTAATTAGGAAAGAGGTGGAAGTGGGTGGCTTTAAAGTTTCCTCGGTGGTTATCAACTGGCAAGTGAGGATTATGACCGATTTTCTTGGCCTCTTACGTGTAACTTTGCACGGATAATTCGTGCATAGATGTAATCATAGTAGACATATATGAAAAGTGTTTCTGTCAAATTTGGGTTTGGATTGCACAACATTCACAAGGGTATAATTAGGCGTTCTATAGCATATTGGCATGTAATTTAGGTGTATTTTCATACAATAAATGAATTTTAATATTTAGAGTATTAAAATAAATCATTGTATATGAAATATAGGAATACCAATGAATATCAAATTTGTTGTTTTTATTGTGTTATTCATAATAATGTAATATTTGTGCGGAAGGTTATATACAAGTGTGTGTATGGTAATCAACTGCAACCATTATTAAATGGAGTAAATTGTGCTCAAGTTTAAATATCATTGAATATGTGTAAATCAAATGCAATATTAACTGCATAAACTCAACAATACCTGTATGAACAACAAAATCTAATGTCATTTTGGCCGCTTTTCTGTCATAGCAATTTAATAGTAAGTGCATAGACAATCACAACGTGTTGGCGAATAAAACTGAAAGGGAAATCCAGACAGTTATCATGTAACAGTTGCTGGGTAATCCATAGCAGCAATTATAAATGACGATAAATTCTGCCAAAATTAGCACTATATTGTAATTATCATGCTAATTCGACAAAGACAATTTAACGTAACGACAAAAAAACAGTCCAAAACGAAAGTTTCGCATTATGAACAATTATAATCAACATGGTTTACTGATGTAATTTAAACACTTGAATATCGCCTTTGATGGGGAGTTAAAATGAACTGTTCAATAGCTCCCGGTAGAGCGTTAATAAAAAACACCATCATGTACATAAAGAGCATCGTGACAATCATCCAAATCAATCATCATGATGAATGTAATACACATTATGTTGTAACTAATACGACATTATGCCTCTATTTAAACGCTTAGGAATATCTTTCATTGCCCTGCGATTGATGGAATAATGCTATTCCTTTCTAGGTAAAATATTTGAGAAAATGATATTACTACCAGGACACATTTTGATAATCGTGTACACTGAAAATTTCAAATGAAAAAAAAAGGAAACAGTAGACATACAGCCTATGTCATTTCCATGACAGTGACAAATGACAGCTTTTGGAAGTCCAAAACAGTTAATCAACTACAGGTACGATTGATTACCATCGCATACTGGGCTTTCCAACCCACATCACATTTAATCCATATCTTTTTAATCCCATATTTCCAGCAGTAAGCCTGTTTGTAGTGTGCCCCTCTGCATGGCTGATTTTTAATCCATATATTTGGAGAGCCTAATAATGTTTTTGATATTTAAAAACCTAACCTAATGTATTTTTGAAAGGTGTTTTATTTGATCAGCAGTTTTACCCAACATGACAGCAGTAGTTGCTGCTCCAATTATGAAAGAATGTGTATTATATTGACCCAGGTTATATCAAGCACAACGTAATGCGGATTTTAAAATGGAACAGGCTTGATAGGGAGTTACACCTCTGTGGTTTAAGTGAATAAATAATGGTCCCTTAATTTTAGGGCGCACCTTCAAATATAATTCAATGTTCTGAAATGGGCAAAGGGTTTTTTCAATACTCTTTGAATTTGCAAAGTTTCTTTTTTGCCACACTGATAATTTTTTGATGAATGTATTGTTACATTAATTATGTTTTGCAAATAATCTATGCAAACTTCTAAAATATGATCTGATATTCCAGATTAAACTACTTCTTCTATTCTCAACAAAGCCAAAGAATGCTAATGAAAAAATATTAGCAAACAAAATAGCTTCAATGTGCGAACTACATTTATTTGGTAATGCCTCTATAATTTGTTTTACTAGGGACATCGTTATTGGTTGAAAATCAACATGTTCATGCATTTTATTACTAAAATTAAGATCAGATTGTGGAGCAGAATAATTATCAGTTGGCATATGGTGTATACAATTAATTATATGAGTAATAGGAAGAGGCCATATTTGGTCAAGTTTAACTTTTTGTCTAAAATCTTCAAGTGTATTTTTAGCATTTTAGTACTGGACTTATAAATTAAACTGGAGAACTCTGTCTTAAAAGGCTCCAAAATTCCAAAGGCATCGTTATTGGCTTCAGTTCTGCAGGTGGAGCTAACTCTCTGAGCTTCTGAAATTGTCGACGAGACAATGAATCAGCTATGGCATTATAAACGGAGGATATATGTACAGCTTTAAAATGAAGATGTCCTACAAGTCACCAATAAAAAATGAATCTAAGTAGAACCACGAACCTTACTGATGTTGATGTTTTTTAATTCAAAATAGAAACTACAGTCAAATTGTCAATGTAATAAACAATTTTCTTTTTATAAAATAACTTGTGCCAGAAGAAATATTGATAATGCGATTGGAATAATTTCCAAAAAATGTAATATCTCTATCTAAAAATAAGTACATTTCCATTAAGCAGGCCAGTGCAAGTAAGCCCAATTATTTTTACAATAGGCACCACATCCAATGGAAGCACCACCAACGCTATCAGTATAAAGTTCTAAATCACAATTAAAAATCCAATTATCGAATATAAAAGAATTGCCATTAAATTGTTCCACAAAGTATTTCAACATTAACAAATCTTCATACATTTCGTTTTTAACCTTATTTAAATGAAGTGGCTTTTTAGCTTTAGCAGTAGCTAAATATAGACGCCTACAGAATACACGGCCTGCTGGCAATGCACGAGTGCAAAAAGCTAAACTACCACATAATGATTGCAATTGTTTCAAAGTTACTTTTTTAAATGCAACTTCATTTAACTTTTTAAGTAATTCTTTAATTGTTTCTTCCGGTATTTTAACAAACATGGATTCAGTATCTATAGTCAATCCAAAGTATTCCATACCTGTTACAGGACCTTCGGTTTTTTCCAGCAGCAATTGGAACTCCTAATCTTTTACAAATAGTTTTGAATTGAAACTTGCAATTTGAACATTAAATATCTGACATTTCCGAAAGAAAGAAAGCATAAAATATAATTATCTCAATTTGATATTCCATTTACTTCCTGAACAACCATTGCTAAAATATAGAAAAAGATTCAAACATGGAACATGATATCGAACATCCCATGGGCATACATTTGTCATTATAATATATGTATTCTATTTTACAACCATGTAAATCAAAGTCTCCGGGATAGCATGGCACAGGTCGAAATGCTGACTTAATATCACTTTTGACTATTTTAACATGTTCACCTAATGTGTGAATAATAGAAATGATATTATCAAATTTAGAATACTGTACAGTTGTTAGTGTTTCATTAGTGAAATCAGCAACACTATACCCAGGTGGATAAGACAAATGTGTTGTTAGGCTCAAATCAGAGGTCTTGTTAGATACTAATCCCATTGGGGCACTTCTAAAATTTGAAATTGGACGGAACCTAGAAGGTCCTGCTATTCAGCCAAGAGTAATTTCATGTTCAACCCTTTCATATGCCGCCACATGATACTGTAAAACAAATTTGATTTTTTTTTGTATCTAATGGTAATCTTGGAACTGGGTAATTCATGCTAAAACCATGCTTCACGAATTCAGCTACACCTCGACACTGACAACCAGCACCAGTTAGGAACGAAACTTTACGATGTTTTCTTCATTCATTACGTGTCAACGGGTTTGTAACAAGAGTATCTACAAACTTTTCCTACACTCATATTCCTTCTTCTAGTTTTATTATTATCTAACCTTTGTAACCTACAAAACCTTGATTTATATCTGTTCTTTATTTAACTCATTCTCGAATAAGTATCTAAGACGACAAACTAAAAAAGTTGTGCTATCAGAAAAACGAACTTTACATGTAAAATAATAAAAACTCATGAAATTTAAAATTTTATTTACTTTTACATGGTAAATTTAGTAGATTTTTATACATTATTTCTAAGCACTCACTTAATTTCAAGGATACTATTGCCACCAGTGCTTTCGATCGAAACGATTTCACAAATAACATTTTCTTTTCTTCAAACTGCCTGCGGAAAAAAACCAAAAATCATAGTCTATCATCAATATTAACAGAATTATGAAAAATATATCTACTATCATTTATAGCAACTCTGATCATTTTTATTTATTAAAAACAAAAAGTTTATGTTTGTTCTTAATAGTTGTATTATCAACTTCAAAAGCTGGTCACCTATTTGACAAATGATTTAAGGAAAATACCTTATATTAAGAATATATTTTGTAATGTTAATAGTTGTAGTTTTAGAAGTTACATTTTATAGGTTTTCTGTAAGTGTGTGATTTTTCCCATTCCTTTACACCTGTATATATAACAGTTTATGATATACTGAGCAAGATAAGATTTACCGTAATTTGATTCTCAATGTAATTGTTGGATACTCCAAGAGTTATCTCCCGTGTATTCAATAGAGGAGTAATACCACAAATTATTACAAGGTTTTTTAGCAGCAAACCAAATATCTTGAACGAAGTTACAATTTCAAAATAAATATGACAGATTTTCCATTCATAATTCTGTCATTGTATCTGTAGTTATACATAATGACATTGTATAAATCCCATGCCGACCTTCTACGGAAATTTCTAACTCGCATTTCTAATTAATTTGTCGAATCCTCTGAATAAGTCTTTGTAAAAAATATTCACACGATTTGTTTTCTGCTTTAACATTTACAACTATTTTATTGACAAGTTGTATAGTTTCACCCATAATAATTTGATTCCAATTATTTGAAAGTGCACTACGAATACCATAGCATTCTACAAAATTAATATTAACATTATACATGTAAGTATCTAGAAATTCATTAAATGTGTACAATTTTTTTATTAGCCGATGATATAAAATCATTAATAAAAAAGGTAATATTTCATAATGTTACCTATGAAGGCACACATTACAATTTATCTTTGTGAATGGATTGAATCATATGGATTGACACAATACAGCATTTTAGTCACTAATATCAGTATCCATTGATTTGAGTTCTGACAAATTACAAAATACATCATTCTAGAATGTATTTAACTTCCCTCCCGGTACTTCCCACTCCTTTTTAACTAAGTACAATATATTGAACTAAGAAGCAAAGTAAAGTGAAGACACATTCAGTGGCTCCAATAATTTATTAATTCAAAGCATTTTCAAAGCACAACGGTCTCCTTCTTCATATTTATTACTTTTATTTGTGAGTTTAATTTTATCATTCTTTCCATTCCAAATAAATGTTTAAGTGCTTTACAATTTGTACACCGTACTGACTGAGGATGGGATAACAAGGTTTTATTAAATTTATTAAATTTGTGTAAACTTTGATTAACTCAAAATTAGATTAAGAATGCATTGTTTACGGACCAGCCCGTCAAAACGTCCATCACTTGAGACAAATCATCATCGAGCAATGAGTACGGTTTTCACCAGAAACGTTCAGAATATTCCCGGTTGTGAGTTCATTTGTTGAAGCAACCGCGCCTTCACTGAAAAATAGTATGCAACCAAATTAAAGGTTTTTCCCTTCACATTTTGCTTACGACTGTGTATTTAATCCTTTATGTGAAAATGCTTTCACAGTTTTCCGGTTGTTGACTGATTTTGTCTGTTTATATAATTATGAGTTTTGACTTTCCCTTTGTAAGATTGTTCGGAGTTCGGTAATTTTGCTATTACCCTTATAAACAGCCCAACACAATTAAAGGTTTGAACTTAAATCACACATTGAAAATTTTGATATCAATTAAATCAAAAAGCTACCTTTGATTTAAACTGTGTATTGTGATAGAGTAGCTTCAACAGCTGTTTTATACTGGTGGTTCTAATGTTGGGGATAGAGTAGCTTTAACAGCTGTTTTATACTGGTGGTTCTAAGGTTGGGGATAGAGTAGCTGAATATCCTGTTGGTTCTAATGATGGTGATATGGTAGCTTAATATCCTGGTATTTTACTGGTGATTTTAGGGATAGTGATAGGATAACTCAATATGCTGTTTTTACTGGTGGTTATAATGATGGTGATAGGGTAGCTTACTATGCTGGTTGTTTAACTGGTGGTTGTAAGGATGGTGATAGGGTAGCTTACTATGCTGGTTTTTACTGGTGCGTCTACATATGATGATAAACTATATTCCGCAACCGTTTTCGGGCGGCAGATCTATTGTCTTCGATTACCATCTGCCTGTTCGAGCTTCAACTATTTCAATACCTCTTATTGTGAAGTTCGTTGTCTCATCTGATCAAAGTAAATTCGTGATATGGTAGGATTGTTTTCCTGCGTGTTGCCTAGTGAAAGTTGTAAAGCCCAAAACTCTTTCGTAATGTGAAATTTGTTAATCCCCTGTCGATATCGGTAAACCTATTTTACTTTTCGCATGGATCCTTTGTCATATATGTATCCATGAAAACACAAATATTGTCCAGGAAGCTCAGGACTCGTTGGATACCCAAAATATCTAGTTGTATTATTCTATGTACTAATTTTAAGACGTGTTAGGAAATACAATTTAAAGTGCTGTCAAGACAGTTGGGACCAACACATTCATGAAAAATTGCACGAAATGCATAACTTGGTTGGCAAGACTCTTTGTTCTTAAGGATGAAATTGCAGGGAAAAGGCTGGTTTGACCGTATATCACATTGTTCTTAGTAGACTTACACATAGCTGTTTATTAAATAATGATGAAATAACTCCAACTATACCCTTAACCGTATTTTAATTGAAAGTCACTATCGACATTGCTGAATTGCGCCAGACATTCTACAACGTCGGCACTTTTTCTGATTTGTTTACAAAAGTCGAAGGCGACATAATTTAAAATTTTTATTGATAGACGAAATCGGCTAAGGTGACCCATGTCTGAGGGATTTAGTTTGGATAATATGACTTGAAAAAATATTCTACACTATCTTTTCTAAGACAAAGTTAAAGGAGTCTAATTACCAAAACATTTAAGAAATAATACATAGAAACCTGGACTTGTAGCAGATTTAAACATGGATGTCAATATTGGGAAATGCATCTTATACACAAATTTACTAACCTTCACGTTCACTTGACAGTCCCTATTTGCAATAGAAATAAATACAAATATGTATCCCAAGTTGTAATTGAATGTTTGGCCTGTTCCAAATTTATGCAGTTTAAACGATTAGAATGCGAAAAAAAAAAATATCTGAAAGTGATATGCGTCATTGGCAACAGCATTACCTGTAGACGACATTTTTAGATTATGAATATAAATATAGAATTATGAATATGATTGTTTATATCATGGTCCAGCATAAAACATTAAAGTCGATTTTAAGTACATTTTGGTGACTTATTAATGTGTCGGGGAGCAGAGCTAACATTGTGATGTTTGTTTGTTTCACGGTCCAGCATGAACTGATTCAGGAATGTTGTCCATAAAGTATTCAGTAATACGCATGAGCGAAGGAAACTATATCTATTGCTATGTATATGTTGTATCTTAATACAATCAATACACCAATAGCAACACACGTTTCTTTCTATTTGGTTTGGTTTATTGTCCCAAATGACTTTCCAAATCAAATCATTCACCTCTTTTTTATATTTTTCTGATGCCCCTTCATTTCGCCATGTTCTATGTCAGATCAAATATGTCAGATTTAATGATGCATGTACACACAAGTTTTACTGATAATACTATTTACACAATGGTGTATGTCAGATCACTATGTCAGATTTAATGATACATGTACACACATGCTTTGCTGATAACACTATTTACACCATGTGGTACATGTGTAACTGAAAAAACCACATACACCATGGTGTATGTCAGATCACTGTGTCTGCTTTAATGATGAATGTACGCACAAGTGTTACTTTTTTTTATTATATCTATATTACACATGTGAACAATTTTCCTCTGGGTGACAGGAAACTTCAAAGGTTGACAAATATTTACAATGAACAATATAATTCAATAAATAAGTGCTGGTAGTAAGATTACAATACCATCAGTAAATAAATCATAGTTTATATCTTATATTCAATCCATAGACAGAAATATATGTTCTTCTTGTTATACAGTAAGCAATGAAAGGAACTCTAAATACAACTATATTCATAATGTATCCAATAATAACTGTAATTTCATAATATCATATAAGTTTCGAACTTCAGGGTTTTTAATCAGCATGTGTATGTTATTTCTGAGTTCATGTTTGAAATTTGTTGTAACTAATTGTTCCCTGTAAATACTTTTATTATATTTTATATAATTTCTTGTTTTCCAATCTACCCATATTAATATACAAATGATCAAATTCACTAACAGTAGGTCTGCAGTTCTTTCTCCCTCATACACAACAAGGGTTACGTTTTCCTCAACAAGTACTATATTCTTTTCAAAAATGATATTAAAAATTTGTTTTAATTCATCTAAGACATGTTAAACTTTATGACACATGTAAAACAAATGCATAAGGGTCTCTATTTCATTATTACAAAAATGACATTAACAATTTGATTTTCCCATTGTTTGTAATCTATATTCGGAATAGAAAATGTATTGCAAACATTTCCATTGGAACTGGAAAATGCTTTGTATACATTAAATCTTGTTCAGTATATACCAATTGATATCCAGTTAAATATCTTTTCATAAGATATCTCCCATTTTAATATACAATTTGGAGTGATCACTTTATCTATTACTTTCTGATAATCTTCAGTTTCAGTTCTTTTGGAACAATGATGTTATTATTTTGATTTCTAATATTCAAATTACTATATATTTTTAAACCTAATAATTTGTTTATCTTTTCGTTTTAATCTGATCTTAATTTCTTTACAAAATTTGCTGATATCCAGTTCCTTTCATCATCCAGTCTATTAAATATAGTCTGATTTTCAATAAAGGATTTATTGTTTTTGTTCGATATATCGTTTATTTTAAATATATTATTTATCAAAAACGATTGGAAAAAAGTGGATTCCTATTAAATTTGGTATCAGAGTTACCAAATATGTTTTTTTTTATCTAAAATGTCATTTCTAGACTCCGTAGAACATGACCACAAAAAGAAAAGCCCCATGCTTATATACGGTCTCGATAGTATTTTGGAATGGATGCGATATCTGAACCTTTAATATCGGGGCATTTACAAAGAAAAAAAAAGAACTCCAAATTTGTTATCGTATTTCTGTTACCAGTGTTTGCCTATCGCATTCAATGAGTCCATCTCATTGTTTGAATATAGATGTTATCATACTGTTGTATTCTATCAATGATGAACCACAGTTAATAGAGGTGCCCATTTATTCCATACGTTATAATATTTGTTAATAGCTTGGGTATACATTGAACATATTTAATGGAACGATTAAATCAACACGAACTATTAAAAGATACATGTAATAACACCATAGATATCAAATGTAGTACGCACGACACGTTTCTGGAATAACCTTCATCCGGTACGCTCAAAATAAAAAGATTAGAAAGCGAAATAACTTTAACTTTTGGGAGCAATACAATCAAAGGGCCTAAGCATGATAGCCAACATCGGCCAAGGTCACCTATGCCTGAAGAAGGAAAACCTTAGTATAATAAAAGTTTGTAAACATCAAAGAGACAAACAGAAGCTATACAACTATGCGATCAGACATTATTTGGTTATTTAAACAGAATGTTTTAGCATATATAGGCTGTATCTTATCTATATTGTTAATCTTATTCCATATGACCATTTCCCTAGCATTGTATTTCTCTCGCTTCTAGGAACCGCACGGGGTATTAGATAACTCTGTAACCGATAATATATCTCTGAATTATGATGGTTCATGAAACCTATTCTTTTTATATCTTGTCAGCAAGCAGTTTAATTTAATCTTTAACACATTAAGCAATTATTATTCAAACTAGTAAACCTGGAATGTGTATTAGAGAGTGATGTACTCAATATTTCGGTGATAACATGTGTGAACTAAGAGTAGGTGATGTGGCACTCTAATTTGAAGTTTTTGGATTCAAAACAGAAACTACAGCCATATTGTCAATGTAATAAATAATTTTCTTTTTATAAAATAACTTGTGCCAGAGAAATATTGATAATGCGATTAGAATAATTTCTAAAAATGTAATATCTCTATCTAAAGATAAGTACTTTCCCATTCAGCAGGCCAGTGCAAGTAAGCCTATTTATTTTTACAATAAGCACCACACCACAACGCTATCAGTATAAAGTTCTAAATCACAATTAGAAATCCAATTATTGGAAATAAAGGAATTGCCATTAATGCGTTACACAAAGTATTTCAACATTAACAAATCTTCATACATTTCTTTTGTGACCTTATTTAATTGATGTGTTTTCGTAGCTTTAGCAGTAGCTAAATATAGACGCCTGCTGAATGCACGGCCTGCTGGCAATGTACGAGTGCAAAAAGCTAAACTATCACATAATGATTGCAATTGTTTCAAAGTTTTCTTAAAAACAAATGCATCTTCATTTAACTTTTTAAGTAATTCTTTAATTGTTTCTTCCGGTATTTTAACAGACATGGATTCAGTATGTCTAGTCAATCCAAAGTATTCCATACTTTTCACAGGACCTTCCTTTTTTTCAGCAGCAATTGGAATTCCTAATCTTTTACAAATAGCTTTGAATTTAAACATACTATTTGAACACTCAATATCTGACATTTCAGCCAGAAAGAAAGCATAACATATAATTATCTCAATTTGTTAATCCATGTGCTTCCTGAACAGCCTTTGCAAAAATGTAGAAAAATGTTGAAACGTGGAACATGATATCGAACACCCCATGGGCATACATTTGTTATTATAATACATGTATCCTATTATACAACCAAGTAAATCAAAGTCTACGGGATAGCAGGGCACAGGTCGAAATGCTGACTTAATATCAATTTTTCCTATTTTAGCATGTTCACCTAATGTTTGAATAATAGAAATGATATTATTACATTTAGAATAATGTACAGTTACTAGTGTTTCATCAAGGAAATCAGTAACCCAATACCCATATGGATAATACAAGTGTGTTATTAGGCTCCAATCAGAGGTTTAAAATTGTACGGAATCTAAAAGATCTTGCTATTCTACCAAGAGTAATTTCATGTTCAACCCTTTCATTTGCCGCCACATGATATTGTAAAACACATTTTAATTTTGTTGTATCTAATGGTAGTCTTGGAACTGAGTAATTCATGTTAATACCAGATGTAAATCTATATTTTAGTAATTTTACAATATCTTTTATTGGATATTTTTCTAAAGCAATATATAATTCATTTAAATTAATAGGACTGTATCCCAATTGCCATATAGCATATCTATTCAAACCTCGACCTGGATTATTCAATAATGGAGTGCGAACATAGAGTTAATATGTATTAAAAGGTGAGGCTGTGCATGAAGTCTAAATTTGTTGCACATTGCTGATAAATGCATACTCCCGCACTTCATGCAATAATGTTTAAGCAAACAATTGGTTTTGAAACATCCTTATTTGAATTTAAAATCATAACATGGCTTTTGAGAAGAAACTAGAAACTGAGCTGCTGTCGAGCTTCCATTATCTAGCGTCCCTCTTGCGATAAATTGTAACCATGAATTGCCATCAATTTGAGCCATTGTTCTGGTTTGATTGTATGCAATTCGAAGTCGAAATTGTTGGTCGCATTGATAAATCCTGTTAAAATGAGCATCAACTACAGCTCCCCTAATTATAGACATATACGATAGTGAATATCCAGCTAATAAATGGTGTCTATCAATCATAACATTAGCATTATTAATAAAGGCATCTGTCCAAATTTCTATTGAATTAATCTGTTTAACTTTGAGGGGCTTATTTGTCAGATACATTAGTAATTTACCCTCTGCAAGTGATAAGAAATTATGTTTTACACGTTGGCAATTAAAATGGTGTCGTAAAAGTAATGACAAAACAGTATATTCTAAATTCCAAAATTTGTCTTTAGTGGTCTTTGATATAGATATATCAGTTTCAATGTCGCATGTAAGCAACATAGGGTCTGTACTTTTGATTTAAACTTATAATTTTGATATGGTAGCTTCAACAGCTGTTTTATACTGGTGGTTTTAAGGGTGGGGATAGGGTAGCTTAATATTATGGTATTTTACTGGTGGTTTTAAGGATAGTGATATAATAGCTTAATATGCTGTTTTTAATGGTGGTTCTAATGATGGTGATTGGGTAGCTTAATATGCTGGTTGTTTAACTGGTGGTTCTAAGGATGATGATAGGGTAGTTTAATATGCTGGTTTTTACTGGTGCGTCTAAAGATGGTGATAAAGTATATTCGGCAACATTTTTTGGGCGGCAGTTCTATTGTCTTCGATTACCATCTGCCTGTTCGAGCTTCAGCTATTTCAATACCTCTTATTGTGAAGTTCGTTGTCTCATCTGATCAAAGTAAATTCGTGATATGGTAGGATTCTTAGGATGTTTCCTAGTGAAAGTTGTAAAGCCCAAACCTCTTTCGTAATGTGAAATTTATTACACTCCTGTTGATATCGGTAAACATATCTTACCTTTCGCATGGATCCTTTGTCATATATGTATCCATGAAAACACAATTATTGACCAGGAAGCTCAGGACTCGCTGGATACCCCAATATCTAATTGTATTATTCCATGTACTAATTTTAAGCCTTTTGTTATGAAATCATATTCAAAACGCTGTCAAGACAGTTGGGACCAACAAATGCATGGCAAATTGCACGAATTTTGCATTCAGCTACTTAAACAAGTAAAATACTCACAGAATCGTAAAATAAATCTGTAACCAGCTTGTATCAATGTCACCAACTACGTCTTCGGATGACGATAAATTACAAAAGTCAAAGTCGATAGATGGATGTCTTAAGTATTTTTTCCGGAAAAAGTTATATGTCAAGAAACAATTCTAGAATTTGTATGTTTGTATTCACCATAGTCATAAATTGAGCATAAAGAATGACATGAGCTAATTATTTCTTAAATCAGATGAAATTTTTTTTTCATCGCTATCAATTTTTACAACGTTTCTGTAGAGTTATGCATTCTTGTAAATGATAGCGCGAGGTAATTGAAACAGCGCCCAATATAACCTCTGTCTATGTACGCTTGAATGCATGAAATTACCGTAAATGCCCTGTTAGAATCGAAATAATTATCGGATGCCGAGCTCTATGCTTATTTTAACATTTGTCATTATTTTACACCAAGCTATGGGTATGCATTATATTTGTCAGGATTATACACCTCGCTTTCGCTCGGTGTAAAATAATGACAAATATAATGCCTACCCATGTTAATATATGCATAGAACCCGGCATCCGAGAATTATTTCTTAAATAAGACACGTATGTTACAATTTTAAAAGCTTACGGAGATGATTTTTTTTAATTAATTGCTGGAATTTTCATCATATTGATTACCTCTTATTTTCACGACCATTTCATCTTGATGCAATAAGCAATGATTTTACTTATTTGCAGTTGTCATTCCTTGTTATACACAAACCGCTAATAGAGTAGAATATCAGTATTATGTAGGTTACCTACAACTGACGACAGTTATCAAATCAATTTCCAAAAGTTAGTCAACATGCGGCCGAAAACATGGGAATTATTTCATGACATTATTTACAACCCTATTTTCAAATACCGTTTTAAAAGCTGATCTACCGGTGTGAGATTTCCTTAATTAATTGGCAATGCAAATATACATTCAAGTGCCGACATGCCTTTTTCTTGAATCTTGTTGTGATTATACATGGATCTATTGTATGGGAGTAAGGGTTGTTTTCTATCGTTTTAATGCTCTTTGATTTAGCTTTGTAGTGAATGCCAACAATTTACATTGAATAATAAGTATAATTAAGTCGATTTAAGAAAAACAATTTAAACATCAACTGCGGAATTTTGTTGAGAATGAATATATAGACAAATACCCCGAGTTGTAAATCTCTATTTGATGGGGTCCGTGTTCCTCATCATTATTGTATTCTGTGTTGTGTGTCATTGTTCTAGGACTTGAGCCCAATATGGCTCATGTTTCTAAGTTGTCCACCCTTAACTGCACCTTCTGTTTTCTCTAACGTTTTCTGACCGATATTTTTCCAGATTGATGACATTTTGAACTAGTACAATTATAAAAACAAAGTTTTCAAAGTCGATAGGTGGTTGATTTTAGTAATTTGCACTTCTTCTAAATGAATATATAGTAAAAGTGAATCACATCTTTTCACCACCGTCCTGTATAGATATATGAAATGACACAGGCATGATGTCAGTGAATTGTCCATATATAGGCATCCTCGAAGAATAGTATATATCTGATCTATAAAATCAACGAATGACATAAAATTAGAAAGTAGTTTATTACCTTACGATTCATGTTGGTGTTCAGTTTTACTGATAATATGTTCTCCATTGTAATGTTTATTCATTAAAATGATTTATCTTATTATCAAATTGGACAATATATGTCAAATAGCTTTGATCATGTATACATACAACTGAAACGATTTGCAAATAATTTAAAAAAAAATAGCTTCCTCGTGTTGAAAAAGTACTTACATATTATCTGGGTATATGTATGAGTTTAGCACTAGGTTTAACTGCAGGTTGTATTTGTAGATTAGCCATGTTTATGTTTTAGTCTCTACAATGTTTGATATGTACAGATGGTTTACCACCTGTTTAGCTAATGTTGGTGTTTTTTGTTGCTTATTACATGCTACAATATAAATGTATCCAGTAAGTTTACAAATATATGTTGAGAATTACACCTAATATAAAACAGTATGAATAAAGACACAGATTAAATGGTCTAGAAATGTTACACAATATCGTTTTGTTTGTTTTTTGTGTTTTTATTTTTGTTTTTGTTTGTTTATTTGTTTTGTTTTAGTTTTTGTTTTTGTTTGTTTTTATTATTTGTATATTTTTTTGTTTGGGAGGTGAGTGTAGGTTTCCATTTTACCTGTATAAATGATGACACCAGTCGAATTAGAGAGCAACATAGCAATATCTAGTTTGAATATTCACGTGTAATATGTGAAATAAACAGATGTTGGTTACGCATGTTTGTACACAACTCGTTTATCATTTCATCAACACTTTTAAGTTTATTGGTATAATGCCTTTTTCAGTGGCAAACAAATCGTTTAAATTATTTCCATATTATCAATGCAATGTAATATTTCCATTATTTGACGACCCATGTATCAACCATGCAATATTGTTTTATTCAATATTGATCAATCGATTATGTTAATGTTATTTAACCCGTAATGTACCCGTGTATATGATGACATAATTATAATTATATCATGCTTACTTTTGATGCTGGTTTGAGTTTCCATGTGCTATTCATGTAATACACCGAGGTCATAGTTCTGTTTGATTACATATATGTGTACAACATTTCACAATCGTATTAATTTATAAAATGTGAAGTATTCTAATACATGTAATACACCGGGGTTACCGATGTCATAGTTCTGTTTTATGTATGTGTACATTAAATTTCACTAGCACATTTATATTGATGTAATGCAGTATATGAGTAACACATATATGTAATTTACTGTAGTAAGATCATTTCAATCATTTTTATTTCACATACACTGTATAATGTTTCCATTGTATAGACCATCAATACATTAACAGTTCAATATTATTGTATTGTAGGTTTATTTATGACAGTTTTAATCTATAGCTAATTATTTACTTTTATTTCTTGTTCAGTCCAGTGTAAGTATTATGTTCATCATAGTTACTTTTTATTTAAATATATAAATTTGATAATCACCTGTAAGGTAAGTACTTGTGTATCTAATCTGTCCATTCATTTAACTCTATTGATATATGATATTACTTTACATCTGTTGTTTCACAGTACCTTGCATTATATAACAGACTTATATATTTCTTATGTCAATCTTACATCTAAAACAACCGACACCACATAATAATGTTTTACATGAAACCCATGAATACACTACTAGGACCATTGTAATTGTCATTAGACGTTAGATATATCAATCGATCAATCAATCGATACAACTATCGGTAAACTATGTAGCTTTTATTCCGTACATGTATCGGACAAACTTGTACTGTTCTGTGGTGTATATAAGGATTTAAACTTCTAATATAATAATACGAACAATGCTGACTACGGGCAAAGACCATACAAATGCACCTCTTCAATATCTACGTTAAAACTTTGCTGAATTTCAATTCTTTACGAGCAGTAAATGTGATTGTATTACAAAATATCAGTAATAACACATTCACATTATTTCCTTGTCACATTGTATTTTTGTCAGTCCATGTAGTGATCCATAGATCAGTAGACAACTTCCATTTGTATACAATTATATAATGTAATGTGGTACCGTTACTTATACAGCTCCATATACCTGAATAATGGCAAAACATACCAAACAGTTTACAGATTTACAAAACTAGTAAAAAAAAGTATTATTTGAAAATGCGGATCTCATACATTATCGTACATTTATTTGCATATGAGAAACATGATTAAACATATATTCAAACTACCGAACCATTGATAAAGATATACATGTACTCAATACATTTTCCAAAAGTTGCTGATCAACAAATATTAAAAACAAACATTTTAAATCTAAATACCCTTTTATATCTAAATTGAATCTCTTCTAGCTTGGTCCTCAGTGTTGTATTCAATCAAGAAACTGACTAAGAGTCGATTAATAGTTATTATTAATTTATTTATTAACGATAATTAGGAAAGTCCAATCAACCAATATCAGACTGTATCGTACCTTTATATATATATCAGAAACACGATTAAAACTAAATTTAAACTACCGAACAACTTAAATAGACTTACACAATTAACTTTCTAAGAAGTAGCTGATCAACAAATATCCATATCAATAGATTTTAGATTTCAATACATGTTTGTATCCTGATTGACAGCCTCTAGATAATATCACTCGCTCAAATCGACCAAAATTACCGAACTCCGAACAATCTTACAAAGGGAAAGTCAAAACTCATTAGTATATATACAGACAAAATCTGTCAACAACCGGAACACTGTGAAAACCGCAATGACCCTGACTTTGTACAGGCATTTCTAAAGAAATGGTGGGTTGAATCAGATTTTAAAGCGCCAAACCTCCCCCTTTCATTACGGCTCAAAGTTCCCGGCTGTCCCAGGCATGCTTGAATATTAGAGAATAATTCAAATCTTTGCGAGTAAGCACACTAAATAGCTTAACACAAGTTAGCCAAAATATACTAGTGTGTCAAAACCTACTAACTACATTGCAATAATACTTACACCATGTCAATAATAGTCATCAACATGTATAATTCGTAATATCTATAAGATATAATTTAATATTAAGTTGTTGGTACCACGATGGTGTTGATTGAAAAGGAAAATTAATGCGATATCAATTGACTCACTAAAGTTAATCTTTTTCAGGCATTGATATACACTTAACCTTATACATAGAGGTCACTGAATGGAACCTTACAATGTGCGTTTATGGGGAGTCCCCGTATATTATATAAATCAATAAAGCGATTTTAAAATTATATTATAATTGAACCAAAAGAAGCTGCCCGTTTCGGATATAGCGAATTTCTTTTAGCACTCTTCGACCGTGTCCTGAGTACTCAATCTGAAAATGAAAACCGTTATTTCCAATGCGCAGCCTGTGAAATTGATAAGGTTACCGATAACTATTGTACATCCATTGTTTGATATGGGACATCACATTCCAAATAAACTGTGTGTGTTTTCCATTATTTAGATGAAACATATAGGCTGATGACCACTTCTAAAGGCTTTTGAGCACATATTGAATGATTTGCTCAATAAAATACTTTTTTTTAAAGAGATACTATATCCATGTCCATTCTTGATTGCCACTTCATTTGGTTCCTATCATCGTTTCCTAGATAGCTGGATGCTGCTAATAAGCAAATTACTGAAAAAAAGGTTCCCTGTGGCTTCGTTGAAGTCATCATTGCATTTATCCCCCAAATGACCACAGCAATGTTCCGTATGTCGTTCCGGAGCATTTAAATTCTCCCGTTTATTTCCGTGTTGTGATGTCCGCCATTATTTCCATGAAAGTTCGATTCGGGTCATGTTTTATTTATTGCATTTATATTTATTTTCGGATACTGGTGTCCAACGCGATTTGATGTGGTGCAGGATCTGCCAAACTTTCCAGAGCTCCCCTGCTTTTAAGTGGGGTTCATGTTGAATGATTATTAGTTTTCTGTATAATGTTTTATGGATCGTTATTTGTCCTTTTGTGATTTTTCACTTTACCTTTGTGCTGTCCGTCCTTTGATTTACGGCTTCTGATTACCCCTATGGTATCATCAAACTATTCTCACTTAAACATGTGATGTTCTCCGTCGAAGAAAATAAACAACGTTTCAACATAAATAATAATATTCTATAATACAATATAAGGATTGTGGGAGATTGATATTACAATTTAAATAAAATTTAGTGGACACGACGAGTTTCTGGAATAATCATCAAAGGTAACAGATTGGAAGGCCAAATAATTTACAGGAAATCTCAGAACGTTTATTTTCGAAATCAGCGATGGGAACTGTGCATGATGAGCTTAGTTTGAATAATAATCATATGAACAGAAACAGTATTCTGGCTATTGTTCTTCAAAGCAAAGTTAGGGAGTTTAATGTCCAAAACATATAAGAAATAATACATGAAAGTCTTGTAGCAGATCTTAATATGGGTAACATTATTTGTAAAATATAATGCGAACTAATGCTTTCATGACTCATTGTTTTAGTGGAATGTAGTATTGGGAAATGTATCTTATAGATAATTATACTAACATTTATGTTCACTTGACAGTCGCTATTTTCAATATAACAAATACGAAAATGTACCCCAAGTTGTAATTGAGTTTTTAACCTGTTTCAAAAGTATGCAACTTTAACTAGTATAATGCTAAAACATATCAGATATATGAAACTAATATGCGTCATTGGCAATAGTGTTCCTTGGAAACATTACAGGCAGACGACATTATATGAAGTTCAAAGTCGAAAGACAGTTTTTGTTAGTATATATCGTATGAATTATGAATATGTAAGGAAGCAAAACTAACATTGTAATGATTGCTTTTTATGACGGTCGTGCATAAATATATGCAATGACAGAGGAATGAAGTCCACATTTTCTCTAGCACTACGCATGTTCGACGGAAACTATGCATATTTACACACATTTTCTCTAGCACTACGCATGCTCGACGGAAGCTATGCCTATTTATATTCTGTATAAATACAAGAAATACACCAAGCAGCTTTGATCAAGTAGACTTAAAACCGAAACATGAAAAAAAAATATATAGCTCACCGGCACAGCTCCAATACGTATCTCCTTAGGTTTAGACGTTAAGATCAGCTAAAGCCCTTAATATATTTATTTATCAAGATCTAAAATTAAATGAGTTTTTTTCAATGGTCAGGATTGCATACAAATAACCGAACAATCAAATCGCACGTAGGAATTAGGCCCGGTGCTGACATGTAAACAGTTTCGGAGACTTTTTCGACGACTGCAAATTCTCTGAAGGATTGCTTCAAAGGTGCAGATAGGTAAAGATGATGACAAAAAGGAATCGGAATATCAAAAATATATTTATCATCCTTCAACGGGGTACCAATATTATGGCAAATCAGGTCAAGACACCAATATAAAACTATTTTGAAAAAGTGCTGTATGAAAATTTGACATTTGCGATTCCTCCCTTGTGGTTTTTAAGAGTAGTCGAGGGATGCACAAAATCATAAAAAGACCCTGTGATTAGAATGTCCACAGGAGACTACTTGAATCTGGACTCCGGGCTAGGGATCCGGTGGTTGGACCAATCCTTATATAATGGCATGTGACCACGAGAGTAGTCTGGGCTCGCACACGCCGTTGTTGGAGGCTTCACACCTGGCAACACATCCTTTTTAGTGATGGATGGTTGATATGTTGTTGAAATTTCAGCTTATCGTCAATTAGTATTCCTATATCGTTGTCTTCCGTTACTTGATTAATTTCATTTTCTCCCATTTCATGCTTCGTGTTGGTAGCGTGTCCTAGGTGTACATACTTACATTTTGACTTGTTGAATTTTAGGAGCCACTTATCTGACCAATGCACTCGGTTGTTTTTTCATTCTGTAAACTATGTTGTTCTTCTTCCTTGTTTACTATTGCATACACTTTAGTGTCATCCAAGAATAAGTTTGCTATATTCTGAATTACATCAGGTAAATCATTGATGTAAATTGTAAAAAAAATATGGAACCTGGAACGCTTCCTTGAGGAATCCCACTTGTCACTATTGTCCACTCCAAGCCTGTACCATTTATTAAAACGTTTTATTTTCTGTTTGCCAGAAAGTCTCTGATCCATCATAAAATATTTCCACATATGCCATATCTTTGTAGTTTATTGATGAGACGTTGGTGAGGTACCGTGTCGAAAGCATTTTGCAAGTCTACATATATAATATCTATTGCATTTCGGTTGTCTAGTTGTTCTGTCCAATTATCTAGTACTTCTATTAATTGCGTTGCACAATATTTACCTTTTCTAAAACCATGTTGATCAGTAGTATATATATTATGTCTCTCCATGTGATCCAATATGCAATATCTAATAAATTTGTCCATTGTCTTGCATACAATTGATGTTAAACTAATTGGTCGATCATTTTCCACTAAGTTTTTTGGTCCTTTTTTCTGAATAGGTGTTACATTTGCTTCCTTCCAACTTTCTGGCAATTTCATTGTTTCCATGGATATATTAAAATTTGTTGCCAGTGCTATGGATATATTCTTAGCAGTCTCATGTAAATATTGTGGGTGCAATTGCTCTGGCCCTGACGATTTAGTAACTTTTAGCTTCTCCAGATGTTTTTGTTCAGTTTTTGGGCTGAATTTGATCGTTGATAGTTTTTCGTCGGTTCTTTGATCGACCGTTGGAGCGCTTAGACTATCTACTTCGACAGTGAAGACACTTTGAAAATGTGTTAATTAATTCTGCTTTAATTCTATCGTCTGTGTTTATTTCTCCTTGTTCATGTATTATATATGGACTATTCTCTTTTGTTTTAGTCTTTGATTGTATGAATTTCCAGAAAATTTTACTATCTTCCTTCATATTGATGGCAATTGTGCGTTCATATTCATACTTTGCTTTTCTCACTAAACGATGTGCTTCATTCCTTGCTTCTTCATACTTCATATTTTTTTGTTGATCAATCTAGTATATTCCTTATAGTACTTTTTATTTGACATTTGTTGCTCCATAGTACATTACATTACACCACTGATTTATATATTTGTATGTCAATCTTAAATCTCAGATGACCGACATCGCAAAACAAATGGTTAACATGAGACCCCTGGTGAAATAAATATATGTGTAAACAGTGCATGAATAAATCATTTAGCGATACAAGTTCAGGTGGGCCTCTAATTACCAAAGTGTGTGTTCTGAATACAGTAATAGGACCATTGCAATTGTCATCAGACGTCAAATCCACCAATCGATCAATAAATCGATACACCTACCGGTATACTATGCGGCTTTTATTCAGTACATGTATCGGTCTAAATTTGTACCGTTCTGTTGTGTATGTAAAGATTGAAATTTCACATATAGAATATGAACATTACCGACTAAGCAAAGACCACATGGATGCCCTTCTTTAATATCTAAGTAAATACTGTGTTGTATTTTAATTCGTCATTAGCTGTGAAGGTGAATGCATCTGAAAATATCAGTTATAACACATGTAAACTATTTTCTTGTCACATTGCATTTTTGTCAGTCCATATTGAGATATACAAATTTGTAGACAGTTTCCATTCGTATTCATCTAAAATAATATAGTTAGTGTGATGCTTAAGAAATAAATCATGGAAGCCAAAATTTGTTGTGAGTTTTAACATGGACTTGCATATAACATTTACTAATAACCGCCAGCCAATGTTAAAACTCAAAACACATTCTGGCTTCCATGATTTATTTCGATTCTGATATGTCTAAGAGTACACATTCGGTAGTATACTTTGATTGGAAGACAGTAATTTATATTTAAGTTTGAGGAAAATATCACACACAATATATGATGCAAAATTCGAGCAAACGATAATTCATCAACATGTATATTTACGACGGTAAGGTCAGACACATGCACCGGCGCATGTGCTAATGAGATTATACCCAATCGATAAATCGATCGTTTGTTAACAAAGCGAAAGAAGGACGTCGTGTTAGAATAGTACATATTCAGCTTCATATACTTGAATAACGGTAAAGCATACAAACCAGTTTACAGATTTATCAAACTAGTTAAAAACAATAATTGAAAATTCGGATATCTCGGACATTATCATATATTTATACACAAATAAGTAAAATTATTAGAAATAAATTAAAATTATCGATCCACTTAAATAGACTTAGCCTATGAACTTACCGAAAACGTAGCTGATTAACAAATATCACAATAAATATAGTTTAGATTGCAATACCTATGCAATCAGTGCCTATCACCACTGATGTCGTGAGTTCGAATCTCGGTCAGGGCGAGGCATACAACATTATGTGATAAAATTTGTCAGTGACTTGATCCTCCGGTTTCCTCCACCGATACAACTGACCGCCACGATATAATTAAAATATTGTTGAAAGTAGGGTTAAACACCATCAATCAAACAAACAAACAACCAGATGTATTTGTATGTGAATCTTAAATCTCAGATGAACTACATCCCAGAAAAATGTTTAACATGCAAACCCTGGCGCCATGACTAAATACGTTAGTAATACATGTTCAGATGGGAATCTAATTACCATAGTATGTATGCTGATTTCACTAATAGCACCATTGCAATTGTAGTCAAACGTCAAATCCATTAATCGATACATCTACGGGTATACTATGCAGCTTATATACATTTATTGGTCCAAACTATTACTTCCAATATAATAATACGAACAAAACTGACGACAGCCAAAGATCATAACAATGTCATTCTGTGATATGTACGTTGAAGCTGTGAAGCTGTATGTATCAAAAACATATCAGTAATAACATTATTACACCATTCCCTTGTCGCATTGTATATTTGACAGTCCATATAGTAATCCGTAGATCTGTAGACAGTTTTCATTCGTATTCAACTAAAAAAATATATCTAAAGTGGTAGCATTAGATAGGCAGATTCATATACTTGAATAACGGTATACTATATACAATAGTTTACAGATTTATCAAACCAGTAAGAAAGCAATAATTGAAAATTATGATCTCAGACATCCTCATATATGTATATACAAATAAGTAAAATGATTAGAAATAAATTAAAATTATCGATCCACTTAAATAGACTTACACAATAAGCTTTCTACGGAAAAAGTTGATCAATAAATATCAATACACATTTATTTTAGATTCTAATACATGTTTGTATCCGGATCCACACTCTACTGACTTGGTCCGCAGTGTTCTGTTCAATCAAGAAACTAAGAGTTGATTACATGTTATCATTAATTTATATATTTACTATAACTAGGGAAGTCCAATGTCAATGAAGAAATCGCGTAACTCTAATGGCACAAGGCAACAACGGTAAACCTCACTTAATTGAGGACACATATTAACTTTAATAACATAAAATATTGGAAGGCGTGGTTTAAATAATCTTCACCAGTTACGCTTGAATATAAGAGAATAACTAATTGTTTTGAGAGTAAGCAAACTAAATGGCTTAAAACAGGTTACCCAAAACCCAATAATGATATATATGTCTGAGGAAGATGAACCTTAGTTTTAGCAATCAATACAATACCTACTAAATGTACATTACAATACTACTTACATCATGTCAATAATAGTCATCAACATGTAGAATTCGTAATATCTATAATATATAATTTAAACTTAAATTGTTGGTACCACGATGGTGTTGATTGAAAAGGAAATTAATGAGATAACTTCGTACTAATTAAGGTTCATCTTCTTCAGACATTGATATGCACTTAAACCTATATATAAATGTCGCTGAAGGGAACCTTAAAATGTGACCTTTATGGGGAGTTGTTCTCTTAGGCAGTGATTTGCTATATATGTGTGCACTTTAAGGTATGTAAGACTGTGATTAAGTGGATGGATTGTGCTGACATTGTTGAGATATTGTAGTTTTTTTTAAATATTGGTTTTAGTTGTTAATATTTTACGTCCTAATTGTTTTGAGACAAGTAACACTGAAGATATCAATTATACAACAATTTCCCCAGCAATACTATTGTGAATGCCGCCTATTGTACAGGTTGTTGTTGCAGGTCGGTATTACAGACCGCTGTGCTAATAGCGAGTTTTATGGTAATTTGATTTTTTTTTTAAACAAGGTTCATATCTTTTGCATAGTCGTAATTAATAGAAAATGTATTCAAACTCTTTCTCAAACCAGTTCATATGACAGAAAAAATAATCATAATTCCTATTTGATATATTTTTGGTAAATGAACAGTTCGTTCTGGTATACAATGTTCATCAAGCGTCATCTGCTTAAAATATATCGCTGTATGTCTATTCATCTGAAAAAAAAAGAAATACACGTTCAGCTGTATATTATTCCAAATGATTAAAAATGATTAAAAAACGAGAAGTAATATCAATTTCAGATATATCATTTCCACCCGTACAATGTGCTTTTTAGCATAAAATTCCAAAAAATCCACGTATGATTTGATACAATGTTATTGTGGAAGAAGTGTTTGTCTATCGACATGTAAATGCCTGCACATATATGTTTGTATATATATTACATACCTTTGTCAAATTACAAGTCTTTTTTTCACTGTGTTGATCAAATTGACGAGCGAAGTCCGTTTCCATATCAAATATATCTTAGTCAATATCGTTGTCATCCAATAATATGTGCACCACAGTTACCTGATATTGTTTGACCTCGAGCGAATTTATGATTTTCGCACTCGATTGACAAGCACATGATGTATGTTTTTATGTTTTAATTTATTCAATTGTCTCTTTGGATCACAAGTTTATTGATTTATTCAATAAAATACTTTATTGTAAGAAATGCAGTATTCCTGTCCATTCTTGATTGTTCCTTCGTTTGTTTCCTATCATGATTTCCTTGATAACGGGTTGGTTCGAACAGGAAACTACTGATCCCATGGTTCCCTGTTGCTAAGTGGAAATCATCACTCCGAAAGCTTTGCGATGGCCAATGCATCTTTGTTAACTGCCTACGGGTTGTCTGTGTCACAAATGGCCAAATATATTTTCCGTTTGTCATTCCGAAGCACTTGAGTGTTTTCTTGTCTTAATGGGGTTCGTGTTGTGCATGTTGTCAACTTATATGACGTCATTATTTGTAATATCAGCTACGATTTTTGCGTAAAAACGATGTTCGAAACGTCTCGATTCCCAATTCTTCTATAGGAGATTCATGTTTTGTAATTTATGTTTTTTGTTTTGTGTTTCGTATACTGGTATCCAAAACGATCTCATGTTGTCCGAGATTCTGTTCTTTTATCTATCCCCATGTTTGTACTGATGTTGGTTTGTGTCACTTTTGATTTGGAATTGGTGCCCTCATTGTGGACTAAGCACTTTCATTTATAAACAAAGCCAACAACCTGTAGTGCTGGTGTATGCAAATAAATTATAGGTCTAAATTTTTTGGACTTTTAAATATATCTACTGATTCCTCGTCTACCCTAACAAGTACATATTATTAATGGTACTATATAAGTACTAATTTATGTATGATGATAACATCAAGGTTATCCTATTCTGTGAAATCATTATTAATCTTGGGGTTCTTATTTTCGTGGATTTCGTGGATTTCGTGGTTCTCGCAAAGCTTAAAAATCAATATCGAACGAAATATAATTTTCCCATTGACTGTCGCCTATAGTGCTTGAAACCACGAATTCAAGAACCCAAGGATCACTGCATTTTGTAGAAATCACGAATAATGTTGCTAACGAACAAAATTACTTTCACATTATGTAGAATTGAACACCATTGGTGTGTATGCTATGGATGTTTTAAGCTATGAAACAAATAAATAATGACGTATGAATTTCCAACCCGTTATAAATCCGTAGTTTTAGGTGTAGTGTTTTTGTATATCACGGTTTGCCCTTTTGTTCGTTTATCCTTTAATCGCTTCATTGTTTGTCCTTCCACTATTTACGGCTTCTGATCACCTCTTATGTATCTTCAAGCCTTTCTTTCGTACATATTATAGATCACCTTTAGTCGGATAGGGAACATATGCCTATCACTCCTACGTAGACAGTGATAATTGTTGTAGACCTAACTGTTACGTAGAAACACCGAACTAAATATTATCCTCCATCAATATCATTTCTTTCCAATGAACGGTTTTTCCTGTCCATCATTTCCTTTGTGCTTTATATGTAGTGTTCATACACAGGAGTTTTTCAAGGGAAATTAAAAAAATCTAACCCGATCCTTTAATTTAAGGTTTCTCTATTTAGATGATTCTTATCAATACATATGTTGTATGATGTTGTCGATAGCATCTATGTCATTGCCACCAACGATACAGCGACATGTGCTTCACACCTTGATCTACACCTTGAAACTTAAGAGCGAACTTTTATGACACTATAAATGATTTCAATACTTCCATTGTAAGCTTTTTATTTATATATTTGTGTATGTGTCAACATTCCAGTAGCACATGCATATGGAGTTCATATCTCTCAGCTGATCGCATATTCTTGAACATGTGGCTCCTGTTATGATCTACTTGATAGAAGGTTACTACTGGTAATGAAGCAGCTACTGAATCAATTGTTTGTAGTGGTTAAGTTGAAGTATTCTCTTCGAATGTTGTGCTGTCACCACCATGGCTGGGTTAACGTTACGGAATATCTGTGTTACAAATGACCAGGAATATGTTATGTTTGTTGTAATCACAATAAAGGTAATAACAAAATTACCGAACTCCGAACAATCCAGTCATTTTTTCATTCATGATTTTATTATTTGTAGCAATAGTAACACGACCGGTATCACATATGGAGCTGAAACTGCTTACCATTGTGGGTCACCAGAGTTCAACACTGGTGTTATGTAGGGTCTCTTTTGCTTGCTCTTTCGTTTGTTGTGTAATGTCATTGTTTGTTCTTTTTCTTTTGATCATTTCATTGTCCTTCCTTCTTCGTCTTACTGCTTCTGGATACTCCTTTGCTATCTTCAATCATTTCCTACGTGTATGCTCCTTCTTGTAATAGATGTTAAACAATTTTTGAATTATCCACCATGTTCAATGCATTTCTCTCACCTCATATCATTTTTCGGACAGTTGATTATTCTTCTGTTCTTGTGTACGTGCTTTAGATATTGTTGAACGTACGCGAATATAACCCATGCTGGACTTTTTGAAAACTTCTGTCTAACAGCCTGGCTACGGTGATTATACTACTAATCTATGCAAATAATAGGTATTTGACTCTTGTCAATGTATCTTCAGAACTGACGAGTACATGAGCTTTTATGTATATTCTCGCAATACAAACATAGAACGAGTCGACTGCAAGTAATTACAAATAAGACAGGCCATAGAAGATAATTTAGAGAACTTGAAATAATGAAATATAAGCGTGAATCGATAGGACGTATGCCAATGCATATTGTACGATTTATGTTTGTTATCTGTTATCTAATTTGGCTTTGTAAATATCAAACATGCAACAATATAAAATAAAAATGCCTTTGCATATGGAAATGTATTAAATAAGATGATACATTCTAACTCACGGATCTCGTTATTATTTCAGTTAAATCTACAATCAGTGTGTTTTCTTCATTACGTAATATTCGGAACCTTGATTTATCTCTGTTCTTAATTTAACCAAATCTCGAAGTAGAGTCTGAGATAACCAATCACAAATGAGAAAAATATAACCTGACATGTAAGGTAATCAGAACGCACCTCATTAAAAAAACGTTAGAGAAAGCAGAAGAAAAAATATATAATGGAAAATCCAGAAACAATTGCAAAATCTTAAAATTTTGGAGAACTGAGCTATCGTATTCATAAACAAGAACAGAGACGAAAGGGTACGTCTTTAATGTATTGGTGCATGTCCTAGTACACATGACATAATGGAAATAAGGTGCGTTAAATGTACCCGAAGCTTGCAGCTGTACGATTTTTAGACTTTCGAACTTTCTTGCCTTGGGGATAATAAGAGTATATAAGGTCGACACATGGAAGTTGCTATTTATAAAAGATTTTTATGGCATTAATATAGACAGGAACAAGTTAAATAAAGGAACAAAGTGATGAAATAACTAAATATTTTTATTGAACATGAATATGCATGCAGAAAGTTAAAAAAGTAGGTGGTAATTGCGTGTCACGAGCGTCTTTGTGGAAAACAACAAGACCATACTTTATCATAACAAATATCATAATTATCAAAAATACGTATACTGTCATTTAAAGCATCTCTGATTCTTTCTATTTATTGAAAGGGACGTTTATTTCTTTCCTTAATAGCTGTCATGGTAACTTCAAAATCCTGTCAGTTATTTTTCCGAATATATTTTGACTTAATTATAAATGCGGTTTTGTAATTTGAACTTTATTTTTTTCTTATCGACAAGCTAGTGCTATATGATTTTGAAGTTGCTTGCTCCATATCTATTATATCCCTTACCATATCGTTGGTGCAATTATTAGCGAGCTCGAGTGATGCACATCGTGGGTTCGAGTCGGGGATGGGTCAAACCAATGGCTGGAAATTGGTATTTGCTGCTTCTAGGCTAAGTACACACTTTTAAGGAGAAAGACGAAAATTGTGTCGCGGAATTGGGATAATGTGTCCTGGTGACTTATATTCGCACAGATTCTTGCTTCAATGAGCAACCACAATAATAATTAAACAAATCGTGTTCGCTTAGTAAAAACGACCATCATCATCAGCTCAAAGAACTGCAACCTATCTCGCCGATTTATTGCTGAACAATTGCTCATTTTCACATTAAAAAACAACAACTCTCTCACTGCCCTATTACATACCGCCAGGATATAAACATCTGTAGCCCTTTTCACAAAAATAAGTATAGTCCTAACTTTTTCACTTAAGATTATCGTACGACAATTCCTAAGTCCTTTTCACAAAGATTATCTTACGACCAATTTTAATCTTACGACTAAAATTACGCTTACGATAAAAAAAAATCCTTCCTTAGGTGTACTCGATGCAACATTATGTGATAAATTTTGACGGTGACTTGCGACAGGTCAATGGTTTTCTCCGGGTACTCCAGTTTTTTCCACAAATAAAACTGACCGATATATTGATGAAAGGGGCGTTAAACACCATAAACCATCTTCCTTGGCAACCTAGTTTCATTTTCATCGCAGAATGTCTTTGTATTGCTTTCAGTATTATCTGAACTACGATTTCTATGAAAACCTTGTTAGAAAGACCAAAGAGGTAATTTTATCACAGACAGTCTCAGAGAATATACACAAACTAAGTTATTAAATCAGACTAATGAATAACATTTAAAAAAATCTAGAAATGCGAAAGTCTACATGTTTCTGACGCTCAAACAAAACATTTTTTTCTTAATAGAAATATTCTATAAAACATCCCCGGCACTATTTTATTAGCTGCTTTTATGCTATGATGTGTTTGTAGGTTTATATATAATTTTATTCTTATATATGAATCTGTCACCAATAACTGCACAAAATATGAACAGGTATGATTTTCGTATAGAGGAAAATGTATAATGCATGTAGATTAAAATGATATATGATAATTATCATTACTTGAGGTTATTCGTCATCATCCACGCGTGGTCACTTTTGGTAGAAGCATTGTTTTAAGGGAGTGCATTTGGAGTTTGAAAGAAACCTATTCCTATATATTATCCATGCTGGATAAATCATTTCATCGTTGTGTTTCAGCAAAATATTTACACTCACATCGTATTTCTTTTACATCCGTTTTTCAAACCTATCCCCTCTCCTCAACAAATATGTAAACATTGATTCTCTACTATTAAAGGAATAGTTACTTGCCAATTAAATGTAAGTTGTTTTTATTAATCTTAATATTAGCACCTGGTAGTTTATAAGATGTTCTACATATTAGCAGAAAGGCAGTGGCTCTGTTTACAACTGAAAGTTTTGTATGATTAGGCATCCAAATCATTTCCTTAATTCTATTAGAAAGTGCTAAGAATAGCTTAAAATAGTTCTGACAATGAATTTTGTTTATGTAACATTCCATCTTTATTCAAATTCAAGTCATGGGTACCGCATCTTTCTGGATCCAATAATAATAATAATGTTGACGAATCATTAAAGATTTTTACTAAAAGTCTACAGGAAGAAGGAATATATGTTTAGTATATTTTTGTATTAAACATTATTAACGAGCTTGATATTAGTGGTGATTTCGTAAATACATATATAACCAATTTAACAAATTTAAAGTAAATTACACGATATTCTATGATTTAACAATATGTGTCCATGTAGTAAGATAGAAACGTACATGTATGAAAGTAACATTAAAGGAAAGCTTTAATATGTTACTGATAAAATTTATCCCGATGTTTCTCAGATAACCCAAGTTAGATGTGTTTATCATCGATCAATCATGAAGACTAAAAAAATATCCCTGTTATATATTAATATAACAGAAGAATGTACACATGTATTACCAAGAGTGTCGATGATCATCGAAGTTGCTAGAAATTAATAAATTGTATTACAAATACAAAAGCAATAACGAAACGATATTATTGCATCCAGAAATTCCCAGTCCTATAACGGCTTTTTAAACAACATCTTTGTATTAACAAAAAAAAGCATAGGAAAAGAAAAATCCATCCCATGTTGTCAAGTAGTCTTTTCGATTGTCGACCGTTCCCAATTTTGAAATCTAAAATAAAAAGAATTATCCTCACTTTTTTGTCAGATGATATGTAAACAATACACTTTGTTGCATTGAAAATGTAAATGTACGGAATATATCGTTATAGACTCTGTTATTAGGCACGCCAAAGAGGAGTTAACAACAATATTATGTGTAGCGTCTGTTTGTATGAAACCAGATTTATTTCAATAAACATTTATCAATATGTGTAATAAGGTTTGTCATACGGTCAGAGAAAATGCGCTAACGGTGAATGGTACTCTTATTTTTAAACCGAAGCGCCAATCCACCGTCCTTCTTTTTTGTTCTTTTTTTTACTTACGATAAAAGATAAGACAAATATTTCTCTTACGTTCGACATTTTACACTTACGACAGGGTAGTTTTACACGTAAAGTTAGGACAAATTTTACACTTAAGATTATCGTAAGTATGTTTGTGAAACTCTTTATGATCTTAGTTTTACACTTACGACAATGTTTCATCGTAAAAATTTTGTGAAAAGGGCTACTGACTGATTGTGTCTTCATGTTGTGATTCTTTTACGCGGACATCCTGTTGTTCTTTTAGATGTTCACCTTCAAAACACTTAAGTTCATCAAACAGGAATAAAACTTATATACTACTAACATGTCTGACTGTTAGCGCATCATTTTCACCTTCATCGCAGATAGAACAAAGAGTGTTACACTCGAATGCACTGTCTGAACGCTAGTCCCATGCGTCTCTGATGTATTTCATTTACAATATACCGTTTCTGACCAATATCAAAGACACACCAAAGACAGCAACGTCATCCGGGACAAGATTGTCTACAATTGATAGCCTGCTATTTTGATCCAGCATAAATAGGCTGACAACAACCTGTCTCACAGAGATCTAGCATCACTAGAAGATTAAGAAAACAAATATCAAATGAGCTATTTTATTTTAGAAAGATTGTTGTATTACTCGACACAAACGATTGGTTCCCTCGTAAACACCGCCATTCAATATAAATATGGTCCTTACATGGGTGAAGAAGCAAAGATGGGATTATTTTCTTCAGGTTTTAATACCTTATTCCATTTTAAAGGGTCAATATCAATTATTTCTGACAATAACATTTGACACTTAAAATTAACCATTTGATTTTAATTGGCTATATTGTCTATGCCCTCTGTTTTCGTGGCTTCCAAAGACTTTTATATTATTTGGCTTTTTTACTCTGGGCGTACTTTATGAAGGTTATTCCAGAAACGTGTCGCGCGCACTGGATTAGATATCTGCGTATTTAATTTATACCTACTACATTATTGGATGTCGTAGCCATAATTCTTTTATATCAATGAACAAAATAAATTCATTTTTACACATTTAACAAAATCTGTTTCCACAGCCCATTCAATTAGTTTGTTTAAGGTTCTACACGTGTCTGATTTGAAATGGGTAACTTGGTTAATAACTTCTCCATATAAATATGGATGAAAATTACATGCAGCATTATTATAAATTAACAATTAGCAATTATCTTTTTACAGTTAGCAAAATCTGCCCCAAAGAAACATTTGCTTATCATAGCCCATTCAATTATGTTTTCAATGATTTCACACGTGACATATTGAAAATGGTTAACTTGGTTGATATTGTTTCCATATGAATATGGATGGAATTAACATGCATAATTGTATGCATACATAAGATCTTTATAGTAGTAGTAACATATAGTGCAAGTTTAAAAAAAAATAATTAAAGCATATCGGCAAAAATGTGTTCCATAAAAAATATAGTCGAACATGACATTTCATTTGCTTAATTAGTAAGAAAGGATATGCGTGTACATGAACATCACTCTCGGTTTTCTTTATTGAGTCCGAGTTGCTCATCTTGTTATTATTTGTGTGTGTGTGATGTCCTATTAGGTGTGAGAGTTCCGTGTTGTGAAGTCCGTTGCGATTCCACATAAAGTGTTCGGTACATCTTTGCATGTAGTTGGAGGTAGTAGAGCTCTTGTCTTATTTACGTTAGTTGTGGTTATTTTGCGGATAGTGGTGCCCAACACACATTGTGTTTTGTTGTTGTTTTGTTTGTCTGCAGCTTGTGTATTCTATGCTGCCAGTTTCTCTTGATTGTCCATTCGGTATTTTGTTACGTTTATGTACACTTATGCACAAAGTCAAGTAAAGGAACAGCTTTTTTATTAATTTTTTGCATATTTTGTTATTTTGCTTCATAAACAATCACGTGTATGTCACTTTCCTATTAATACCGTGAATTTGAAATATGTCAATTTACGTCCTTACACATTTAAAGTCGGATGCAAATTTCTTATGCACAGAAGGTATGTGTATGTTGTATTTGTTTTTCTTTTATTTCATTTAAGAATTGAATGAATTTTTTGTAGCTTTTTTACCGTGTAAAAGCGTGGACTGAAGCATATTTTGTATGAAGCTACACAAAATGCATTGAATTCTGATAATTGGCCATGAACGAGGCCTCTCCATTGTGATCTGTCTTGCACCTGTCTGGTTGCCTCTGCCCATGTGTTGAATCCTAGCTGTTTCCTTTCTTTTTCTACTGATCTCTAAACATATCTAAACAGGAGATGAAAGAAGTTCCGCGTAGCTGGTCAATACATGATTCAATGCGAGGCAACGGAAACGCATCTTTATGGGTAACAGAGTTAAGTTTTCTATAATCCATACAATAGCGAATTTTTCCGTCCTTCTTCATGCAGATTACAGGAGCGCAGCCCATTCCGATGAGGAAGGTTGACTTATTTTCTTTCCCAATAAGTCCATCACATACAGTTTTTCTTCTTCCTCAATCCCAAAACGGTGTCCTTCTTAGTCTTTCCTTTATTGGTGTAGCATTACCTGTATCCATACGGTATGTCTGTGAAGTGGTCAATATCCATGTCATCAACTGAAAAGGTACCTTGAAACTTTATTAATCATTTTATCAGTTGAATTTCTTGTTCTTTTGACAAGTGCTTTTTAGATCTTTCCAGTAAATCGATCAAGTGTGATGGCACATCACATGGTTCCTCGGTTTCAGTCTGGTTTAACTGTCTTATTTGCACTTCATTCCTATCTGCAGTAGTCTCCTCAATGTCATCACATTCTGTGTTGATTGTTTCTTCAACTTCAATTCCTACTCCAAGATCATTACCTTTCTTCAGTAATATGAACTCGTTTGTAGCATTATTGAAGACTACTGGTATTTCAGCCTTATTAGGTACAACCAGGTAAGGCATTGTGATTCCTTTCAAGTCTGGGAATGGTTGAAAACAAACATCAGTGTCAAAGTCATTTTCAAGTTTCACTGTACATTGAATTGTGGACATCGGAGGGACAGTGATTCGCTTATTTAATTGTATTCGAGACACTTTGATGTCCTTTTCTCCAGCTTTAGCAAACTTTGCGACCAACTTCTGATTTTCTATGCTAATTGTATATCTATCTAAGTCAATGATCGCATGTTAAAGATGCAACAAATCTAGACCAATAATGACTGGATCTGTAGTATTAGCCACAATGAGCCTCCATTTTGTTTCTGTGTTCGCAATTTTGAAACGGGCTATGTCCCCTGATACTGTCTTTATGCAAATAGTGTGCCGTGCCCCTTTCAGCGGAAAAACCCGTGCGCAGCCAACTGGTAATTTCAAGTTCTTGAAACAATCTTCACTTACAACTGCAATTTGAGCCCCAGTATCGACGATTCCATCAATCTTGCGTCCGTTTATGGAGATAGGCAGAACAAGATTGATTCCATCATATTTATTGGTCTTTTATATTTCTTTCACTTGGAACATACCAGAATCATGTTCATTTTGTTTTGACTTGTCCTTGTTCTCCATTACGTCTGAAGAGGGTTCCTTGCTGGAGCCAGTGGAAACGGCCCCCAACACAGCATAGGATAGCGTTGTGACGGAGAATCAGCCAATTCACAAATATCAGGGAAACCGGCTCTTTGTAACAGGTTATCCTGCCTTGACTGCAGGACATTACTGGAATATTTTACATTAGTTGAGTCTTCCAATTTCCTAGTTGTACCAAAGCCTCCTGGTTGCTGATAAATCGGCGGCTGGGCTACTTCCCTGGCCCGTGATCACTTAAAGGGTTAGTTCGAGTTGGCGATTTTGATTTTTTATTTGGACATTGATTGCTATAATGTCCCACTTCTTGTCATGAGAAACATCTGACCTCCTACTAGGTGACGGTGTCCTTGGCCTACTTCTTCCGTATTATTGATTCCTTGACACTAGACAACAAATCTTGGATGTGTCTTTTTGCATATTTGAAACGTCATTCTCAGTTTTTTTCAAGTCGATCTTCAAACATTTCCTGAGTCGCTGTCTGACGATTCGTCACTTTCAAAATTAGCATGTTGTACTTTCCGTATGTGTGGCTTAGCATGCCCAAATAATACTTTCTGATTATATATGGAGCTCTTAACGTATTATAGCGCTTGATCGATTCTGGATGGATTTTCATCCATAGCAGCTAATCCTGCTTTTTTGTCATTGCAACCTTTCAAGAAAGCATCAACAGCCATCAATTCAACAATATCTTCAGTGGCTTCGCTGTACCCATCGGTAGCCATTTCTTGCACTCTCTCAGTAAGCTCTTCTATTGACTCTTCTACATTTTGCTTTACATCCTGAAGCTGTTTCCTGATTGAATGTGGAAGATCTTTATTACCAAGCCGTTGGAACATTTTTCCATCATTAACTTAAAATCCTTTTGTACTGATTGAGGACGCGTACTGAAAAACTTCAAAGCTTTCCCTCGCAAGCATAGAAGAAAATTGTAAAGTTTCTGGGCATCTGTCCATTCAAAACGCAAGGCAGTATGCGTAAATTGCAGGTGGTATGATTTCCAATCCCCACTTCCATCATAAGTCGTCAACTTTGAGAAATGAGGATGTGCGACCGACAACTTGTTACTACTGGATTTAACACTCTTGGTTGTTTTCTTAATTTGTTCGCTTCTCTGTGTTGTTTCTGAAAGATTATCACCAGACACTTTTTTGCTATGTGTTTCTTCTTCTGACATATGACCTTTTTCTCTTGGCCCATGAATATTTTTGTGTGCAAATTTGTCTATCATTTTTGATGTTTTGACATGTTGAATTTCTTCTTCTAACTGTTTTATTCTCTTATTTTGATCTAACAATTGTTTTGCCTGAGCTTTTGCAGTTGCATCTGCCTTTTCAATGTAATTGTATTGCGTATCTACCTTTTGCATCAATTGTTCCCGTTCCGTTTTCAATTCATACATTTTTTCATCTAATTTACTAATTTGTCCCTGATAGTGTTCGTTCTGTCTATGCAGCTCCTCTTCCCTTTATAGTTGGTATTTTGACTCTTGAGTCATTAAAGCCTCTGTCAATCTAGACATACTCTCTTCTCCTTCACGAAGCTTATCAGCCAACAACTCATTTTGACTAGTAATTGCTGTCAATTCACTTTGTAAAGTGTCTATATTATTTTACCTTTCTATGCTCCATGGTATTGGTCGCATCAGCTTGCTTATTAATCAGTACCTCTGTTTTGTACTTCTCCATGACCTGTTTCGTGTTATCCTTCCTCACAGGCTCTGTTTCATCTATCTCAAAGGTTATTCTACCGCTCATCACTAGTGGGTCTCAGATATGAAACGGTACCCCATCTATCAACTTAAGTGATTATAAATTCAGAGCAGCTTTTGAGCTGTCTTTAATAATCATTCCTGATCTTTTTTCTCCTCTATCTGTGATGGTCATAAGCTCATCCTTTGTGGCAGTATTTATGTTAATTGGTTTCTTTGACATATTTCCAAATTCCAATTTTCAACTATTTATTGAGTTATATATGATTTTAATTTTAGACTAATTTTAACTTAAACTAATAAACTAAGTGTTAGGCAAGACCTAACCTGCAGAACAATTTTCGTAATTTTAATTCCGAATAATCGTCAAGCAATGGAGACCTGCAAAGCAATTCCCCAAACTTTAATTCAAAATTGCTAAGCAAGCGGAACCTGCAAAACAATTTTACTAACTTGATTAAATAAAATGTCGAGCAAGGGTAACCTGCACGACTTTCATTCCCTAAATTTAATTGTTTGCTATTACTAAACTTTATTCATAACTTGATTAAATAAAATGTCGCATAAGGGTAACCTGCACTACTTTCATTCACTGAATTTAATTGTTTGTTATTCAGATTAATAGAATATGCCATCAATTTACAAGACTGACAACAAATTATTAATTTTTTCTCTTTTTTTTTTGCTTGAAACTCTGAACTGTTTTCCTTCTGAAAATCAAAGTTAAAGTTTTGCTTAATTCTAAGACAAAATGTAGCAACTTGAACAACATTTCAATCTAAAGACTTGGCCAGTCCTCAAGGCAACCAATTGTAATGACGAAATAAAAATCAAACTTTAGTAGTTCACAGTAAAGATTATTACAAATCAAAAATAATCATTACTTGTATCACAATGACTGTCATTTGTGATTGTGAACTGAAGCACGAATAATCAATTCGCAAAATTATAGAGTGTTTTTAGTAAAGTATATTGAAATCAATCATCAATACTTCACTCACTATGTGTTTCCATAGCAATTGAGCTCTCGGCTTACGATTTGAAATTTGTTCTTTGAAATAGCTTAAATTGAACTGTTATTATTCAAATAAATTTACTTTTTATCAAACTTAGTCAACAGTCAGAACTTGTATATATTTATTTCTAAACCGTTTTATAGCAAAAACACGCGTACACACAATTTCAGTTTGAACATGTTTAACTGATGCAACACTTTGCTTCAAACTTGTAAGGGACAGACAATTGACAAAGTGTGTATTTATCTTGTGTCTGCTGATTTTTTCCAAAGAGCTTAGTCCAGGGCAACCGTTCTGAACTCTTATAACTGCCTCTTCACCTTATTATTAACCACCCGAGGTGAAAAGTATCAATTAGACACGAATAAATAAACGCCAATCAAAAATATGCATGGATGACAAATGTCCTGTCAACTATAGTACACAACAATAAATTTACTACCCCCCTTTTTCTTCTCTAGTTTAGAAAAATACTTTTCACCAAGGTTTATAAACATGAACAAATATGGGGTGAGCCTTTTTATTTTGTGCCGAAATTGTGTGTAAATACCAACACAAAGCACAACAACAGCTTGAACCTTGTATCAGTTCATCGTATTCTTTGCACAGTAAACACTATTCAGCAAACTCCATGCCCTGTTTTTTTTGTTTTTTTTTTTATTTTTCCTGCCTATTTTCTTTATTAACCGCGAGTAAAACAAATAAACAGCAGCCAGCAATAGGACTACAACTATAAATAAGGCCCACGAAAAGAATAATTCACGTCACCGATATTGTATCCGATGAAATGAAAATTTGACAAATCTCCCGCACCGTCGGCACGAGAAATTCGAATCCCGCGAAAATTTAAAAAAAAATAAATTGGTGTCTTTAGGCTTTTTCACATCTCACACCAATATTGTAGAGTTGATAGCATGCGAAATGAATTATAAGAGCTTATCCATTGTTATTATTAATTCATATATTAACGATAATTACGAAAGTCCAATGAACCAACCGATTAACAATAATGGTTCTCACTTAACTGAGGACACCTGTTAACTTCACTAAAGCAAAATATTGGATGACGTGGTTTAAATAATATTTACCAGGCAGCGTTGAATATTAGAGAAAAATGTTAATCTTTGAGAGTAAAAAAACTAAATAGCTTAAAACAGGATAGCCAAAACCCCATAATTTTATCCATGTCTGAGGAAGATGAACCTTAGATTTAGTACTCAGTCTGAAAAAGAAACCCGTTATATCCAATACGCGGCCGGTGAAGTTGATGAGATACGCGATAGCTACTGCACAACCATAGTTTGATATGCGACATCACATTCCAAATAAACTGTGTGTTATTCCATTATTTAGATGAAACATATATGCGTATGACCACTTTTAAAAGCTTTTGAACACAAATTGAATCATTTGTTCAATAAAATACTTTTTTTTAAAGAAATACTATATCCATGTCCATTCTTGATTGCCACTTTGTGTGGTTCATATGATCGTTTCCTTGTTAGCGGGTTGCTGCTAATATGCAAACTACTGAAACAAGGGTCCTTTGTGGCTAAGTGGACGTCATCACTGTATCTATGTCACACATGACCACAACAATGTTCCGTGTGTCGTTCAGGAGCATTTAAATTCGTCCGTTTAGTTCCGTGTTCTGATGTTCGCTATGATTTCCACGTAAAATCGATGTTCGATTCGAGTAATGTTTTATTTATGTCATTTGTATTTATTTCCGCATACTAGTGCGCAACACGATTTCATGTGGTGCAGGATCTGCTGACCCTTGCGGAGCACACCTGCTTTTTTAGAGGGACTCATGTTGTTCTATCATTAGTGTTCTGTATAAAGTTTTATGGATCGTTGCTTGTCATTTTGTGATTTTTCGCTTGACCTTTATGTTGTATGCCCTTTGATTTGCTGCTTCTGATTACCCCTTTGGTATATACAACCTGTTCTCACTTAAACATGTGATGCTCTCCATCCAAGAAAATATACAACGTTTCAACATAAAAATAATATGCTATAATACTATGTAAGGATTGTGGGAGATTGATATTACAATTTAAATAAAATTCAGTGGACACGACATCATTTTTGCATTGCATTTGAAATAAAGACGTACACAATGTTTGTTTAATTGGTGAATGATGTCGATGCATTTTGTTTTGTTATTTTCTAAATATTCAATTGTGATACACACTGCATTTCTTAGGATTAATTGTCGAACTATACCGTCGGACCAGTAGACATATTAAGTCGACATGTAATGCTTCAGTAACACGATTCATAACAGGACATTTGCTGACTTTAATTTGCAATGTCTAAAAGACGGATTAGAAGATTTACGGTACATGTATCACGCACAACTGTAAAATGAGTTACAGCAATTACATCATTACATATGGTACCAGGTATATTTCTTTGCGGAGCAGTAGAAAATATGCTAGGACCAGTGAAATGTGGTAGTAAACTGGCCATGGACCAGTAAAAAGTTTATTTCTATTAATATTATCCTATGTAAACTCTTGGTGTGTGTGCTATCAAAGTTGTAAGCTATACAACAAATATATAATGCCGTATGAGTTTCGACCTCATTATCAATCCTTAGTTTTATGTGTAGTGTATTATAGGTCATGGTTTGTTCGTTTTTCCTTTTATCTGTTTGCCACTGTATTGTCTGTCCCTCTCCCATTTACGGCTCCTGATTTCCTCTTTGGTATCTTCAACTTTGTCTTTAGTAAATATTACATATCAACTTGAGGGGAAAGGACACCTATCATGCCTACGTAATTAGTGAAGATTGTTATAGACCTTACAGTTACAATCATGTAGAAACACCGTACAGAATAATATCCTTCGTGAATATAATTTGTTTCCAATCCGATTGTTATCATGCTCATCATGTCCTGTATTCGTATGTGGTAGAGTTCAAAAAGTGAAATCTCGAGAAAAATTTAAATAAAATATCCCTATCCTTTAATTTTACGTTCCCCAATTAGCACATATATAGCTAGGTATGATTCACGAATTGAGATACACCTCGACACTGACAGTGAGGACTAGTTAGGAACGAAACCTTACTACAAAAGCTTTCTTCATTCATCACTCATCAACGGGTTTATAATAAGAGTAGCACGAAGGGTGCTACATGTGGAGTAGAAACTACTTACCCTTTCGGGTCATATGTGTTCACACCAGTTTGATGGAGGGGTTCGTGGTGCTCTTTCTTTGGTTCTCTGTCTTATCTTTTGGACATTATATTGTCTTTCATATTACTTCTTTTGTATCGACAAACTTTTCCTACACGCATATTCCTTTTTCTAGATGTGGACTTATCCAATCTTTATAGTCTCCGGGACATTGATTTATATATGTTCTATGTTGAATTCATTCTCGAATAAGTATCAAAGATGACAAAACACAAAAGTTGGGCTATCAGGAAAATCGAACCTTGGTACAGTGTTATTGTGGAAAGTGGTTTTTTCGATTAGTTTTTGAATGCTTGCAAATATATGTTTGTATATATATTACATACCTTTGTTAAATGACCAGTCTTTCGTTTACTTACGAATGTTGTGTAGATAAAATTGACGAGCGAAATTAGTTTCCATATCAATAATAATAATAATAATAATTATAATAATAATAATAATAATAATAAATTCTTTATTTATAGAGGGTTACACAGTTAGTTAATAACTAATCTTCCCTGAGACCCTCATTGCCATATTTAAACATACATTGTAAAGTACACTATATAAAAGTTATACACAAGAAGCAATACATTGTAATAAGCATACACAAAAAAGATTAAGTAAACATTTGATGGTAATTTATGGTACACCATCATTTAAAATGAGACTTTTAACTTTTGTTTTAAATGCATTATGATAAGAAACTTGCCGTAGCGAAAACGGTAGTTCATTCCATACCTTAGGTTCAGAGTATGTAAAAGTTTTCTTAAAGAGATCAGTTTTTGCCTTTGGGATTTGTAATCTTTCACTTGAACATTTTGGAGAGAGTATGGATTTCTGTCAGACAAGTATTGTAATTTATTTTTTGAATATACAGGTGCTTCAGTCTTAGACATTTTGAAACAAGAAGATATTTATGATATTTGATTCTCTGTTCAATAGTCATCCATCCCAGTTGTTTAAATAGAGGTCCAAATGGTGCTATGGGAATTTGATATAATATCAATCTTGCTGTTCTTTTTTTGCAATTTAAGAATGCGATTTAGTGCATCATTAGAACAGTTTCCCCAAACAACACAGCAATAATCAATTAAAGGCAAAATATAACCTGAATAAAAAAGTTGCTTTGATTCAAGATTTGAATATTGCAAAATTTTTGATGATATTTTAGAACAGATTTGATCAATTTGGTTTTTCCAATTTAGATTTGAGTCAATGTTGATACCAAGTAAATTTTCACAAGCTGAATGATGTTATTGTTTAAAGTTAATAGTCAAAGATAGTTCTTCATTTTGAAATGCAAGTTTTTGCTTTGTTCCAACTATCATACATTTAGTATTATTACAATTTATAAACATATTATTATCCTGGTACCATAATTCAATTCTATTCAAGTCTTCTTGGACTTTAGTTTGTATAGCTGAACTATTTTCCCAGAAATGTGCATTGTAGAATCTTCAGCATACATATCAGTGTTGCAATTTGAAATACGTAAAGGCAGATCATTTATATATAAAATAAACAATAATGGGCCAAGTATTAAACATTGAGGTACTCCATATTTTACTGGGCATTTATTAGAAAGAGCATTTCCAATTTGTACTTGTGTTCTATTTGTCATATAAGTATTAAAAAGAGCAAAAGATTTTTCATTGAATTCATATATTTCAAGCTTTTTGGTCAACAACATCAAAGGCCTTTTTTAGATCTAAGAGTATAACTACATAATATTTCCATTATTTCTTTCCTCTATCCATTTATCTATTATATTGATTAAAGCAGTTTGACAGGAATGGTTTGATCTAAAACCAGATTGGGCATCATGTAGAAGATTGTATTTTACCAAGTGCTGATGTCTTGAGATATGCTTTTCAATTACTTTGGATATAACGGGTAGTACAGATATAGATCTGTGATTTGTAGGGATACATTGTTCTCCTGACTTAAAAATTGGAGACACTTTTGCATTTTTTAATATGCTTGGATATATACCGCTGTCTATTATTCTGTTGAATATATTAGTTAAGGTAGACACAATAAATGGGGCACTGACTTTCAGAATCTTAGGTCCAATGTTATCAGTTCCAGTTGTTTTTGTCGAGATTTAAAAGATCCTGTAGTAATTCATTCATCTGCACTGGGGGTATAGAAAATTGTGTATTTTGAGATATTTTATCATTAACAAAGTTATACAGTTTACTAAAATTTGTGGAGTCGACATATTTTCACTTTTAAGATTTTCAATACAAGAATTAAAGAACTTGTTAAAGGTATTTGCTATATCTATTGGTCGTGGTCATCCAATAATATGTGTACCACAGTTACCTGATATTGTTTGAACTCGCGCGAATTTATGATTTCCATACATTCGCACTCAATTGACAATAACAGGATGTATGTTTTATTTTTTTATTCATTTAATTGTCTTTTTAATGGATTTAAGATAATAATAACAATATTCTTTTAAATTACTATAGTATATTTTCCGATATCAATAAACAAGAAATAAACGTAAGCTTGTATACTTGGTTATTTCTAATACTTGATATTTAATGAAAGGCACACTCGCTTGGCGAAATATCAATCAGTAAACCCATTTTAAAGTTGTAGTTGGAATATGTTTTTGCAACAATGGTATTATTGTATACATTAGTATTGAAACAAAAGAAGCTGTCCGTATTGGACATAGCAAATTTCTTTTTGTGCACCTCGGCCTTCACCTGAGTAGTCAAGCTGAAAAAGAACCCCGCTATGTCCAATACGGACCGCTTCTTTTGTCTCAATAGTACTGTATATTTTACTTACAGCTATTCGCAGCCGGTGAAAAATATTAAGAAGGTATCCGATGATTATTGTACCACCATAGTCTGATATGGGATATCAGATTCCAAATAAACATCTGTGCTATTCCATTATTTAGATGAAACATATTATCTTCCGACCACATCTAAGCGCTTTGGATCACAAGTTAAATGATTTATTCAATAAAATACTTTTATGTAAGCAAATAAATATTCCTGTCCATTCTTGATTGCCCCTTCGTTTAGTTCCTATCATGATTTCCTTGTTAGCGGGCTGGTCCTAACAGGAAAACTACTGAGCCCATGGTTCCCTGTTGCTAAGTGGAAATCATCACTCCGAAAGCTTTCCGATCGCCAACACATCTTGGTTAACTGCTACGTGTCATGTGCATCACACATGACCACATATATTTTCCGTTTGTCGTTTCGAAGCACTTGAGTTCTCCAGGTTTTTGTTCTTGTCTTAGTGGGGCTCGTGTTGTTCATGTTGTGCATGTTGGCAACTTATATGACGTCATTAATTGCAATGTCAGGTACCATGTCCGAGTAAAAACGACGTTCGAATTATCTCGACTCCCAATTCTTCTGTAGGGGGTTCATTTTTGTTATTGATGTTATTTGTATTGTGTTAAGTATACTGGTATCCAACACGATCTATATAGTTTCTGTTCTTTTATCTCCGTCTTTGTACTGATGTTGGTTTGTGTCACTTCAGATGTGGAATTCGTGCCTTCAACGTGGTCTAAGCACTTTCATTCATAAACAAAAACAACTACCGGTGGCGTTGGTGTATGCAAATAAATTGTAGGTCTATATACTCTAGACTTTTAAATATTTCTACTGATTCCCCGTCTATCGTATTAATAGTACTATATAAGTACTAATGTATGCATAATGATAACATAAAGGTTATCCTATTCTGTGAAATCATTATTAATCTTGGCGTTCTTATTTTAGTGGATTTCGCGGATTTCTTGGGTCACGCAAAACTTAAAAATTGAAATCCAACTAAATAACATTTTCCCATTGATGCTTGCCTATAGTGCTTGAAACCACGAATTCAAGAACCCAAGGATCACTGCAGTTTGTAGAAATCACGAATATTGGTGCTAACGAACAAAAGTACTTTCACATTATGTAGAATTCAACACTGTTGGTGTGTATGCTATGGAAGTTTTAAGCTATGAAACAAATACAATAATGGCGTATGAATTTCGAATCCGTTATAAATCCGTAGTTTTCTGTGTAGTTTTTTGTATATCACTGTTTGCCTTTTGTCCGTTTATCCTTTAGTCGCTTCATTGTTTGTCCTTCCACTATTTACGGCTTCTGATCACCTCTTATGTATCTTTAAGCCTTTCTTACGTACATATTACTGATCATCTTCAGTCGGATAGGGAACATATGCCTATCATTCCTACGTAATCAGTAATAATTGTTGTAGACCTAACTGTTGCGTAGAAACACCGAACTAAATATTATCCTCCGTCAATATCATTTCTTTCCAATGAACTTTTTATCCTGTCCATCATTTCCTTTGTTCATTATATGCAGACTTTATACACAGGAAAATCAAACGAATATATCCCGTTCCTTTAATTTAAGGTTTCGCTATATAGATGATTCCTATCAATACATATGTTTTATGATGTTGTCGATGGTATCTAATTCATTCAGCTTGAGTTAAAGGATGTCAAAGATACAGCGAAGTCTGCTTCATACCTTGTCCTACACCTTGAAACTGATAGTGAGGACCCTTTAAGAGGGACATTTTATGACACTATAAATAATTTCAATGTTTCCATTGTAAGCTTACTATTTATATATTTGTGTATATATCAACATTCCAGTAGCACATGAATATGGAGTGTATATCTCTCAGCTGATCGCATATTCTTGAACTTGTGGCTCCTGTTATGATCTGCGTGATAGAGGGTTACTACTGGTAATGAAGCAGCTACTGAATCAATTGTTTTTAGCGGTTAAGTTGAAGTAATATCTTCGAATGTTTTACGGTCACCACCATGGCTTGGTTAACCGTTACGGAATATCTGTGTTACAAATGACCAGGGATATGTTTTGTTTGTTGTAATCACAATCCAGTCATTTTTTCATTCATGACTCTTGACAATGTATGTTCAGAACTCACGAGTACTTGAACTTTTAAAGTATATTCTCGCAATACAACCAACAAATATACGAATCGACCTCAAGTAATCACAAATAAGACATGACATAGGTTGAACTTGGATTAAAGAAAAATAAGCATGAATCGATAGGACGCATGCCAATGCAAGTTTTTCCTTTTATATTTGTTATTTGTCATCTAATTTGGCTTTGTAAATATCATATTTGTAACAATAAAAATTAAAAAAGCATCTAGTGATTATTTCATTTAAATCTACAGTTAGAGTGTATTCTCCATTACGTAGCATACAGAACCTTGCTTTATCTCTGTTCTTAATTTAACCAATTCTCGAATTAGTATCTGAGACAACAAATCACAAATCAGATAAATCTAACCTGATATGTAAGGTAATCAGAACGTACCTCACTAATTAAACGTTAGAAACAGAAGGGAAAATATATAATGGACAATCCTGAAACAATTACAAAATCTTACAATGTTAGAGAACTAAGCTATCGTATTCATAAAAGCTTGCAGCTGTACGATTTTTAAACTTAAGAACTATCTTGCCTTCGGGATAATAAGAGTATATAGTTTCGACCTGTGTGAAAAAAGTGATGAAATAACACAATAGTTTTATTAAACATGAACATGTTTTTACAGAAAGTTAAACAAAAAGTGGGTGGTAATTGCTTGCCACGAGCGTCTTTGTGGAAAACAACACAAACATACTTTATCATAACAAATATCATAATTATCAAATATATATATACTGTCATTTAAAGCATCTTTTCTATTTATTGCAAAGGACGTTTATTTCTTTGTTTGATAGCTAACATGGCAACTTCAAAAGCTTGTCAACTATTTTGCAGAGTATATTTGTATTTAATTATAAATGCGGTTTTAGAATTCGAACTGTATTATTTTCTTATCGACAAGTTGGTGCTATTTGATTTTGAAGGTGCTTGCTTCATATCAATTATATCCCTAAGCCAATCGTTGGTGCAATGATAAGCGAGCTCGCCCCGAGTGATATACATCGTGGGTTCGAGTCGTGGGCGGGTCAAACCAATGGCTAGAAATTGGTACTCGCTGCTTCTAGGCTAAGTAAACACCTTTAAGGAGAAAGCGGCGACGGGTGTCGCGGAATTATGATGATGTGTCCTGATGACTTATCTTCCCACAGACAATTGATTTAATAGGCAAGCACAATATATATTAAACAAATCGTGTTCGCTTAGTAAAAACGGCCATCACCATAAGCTTAACGATCTGCAACCTATCTCGCCAAGATATTGCTGAAGAATTTCTCATTTTTACGTTAAATAGCAATCACTCACTCACTCATTCCATAGCTCCATGATATAAACATCTGACTTATTTTGTCTTTATGTTCAGACCCTTCTACGTGGAAATCATGTTGTTCTTTTTTATGTTAACCTTCACAACACTAAAGTTCACCAAACAGGTATTAAACTGATATACAACTAAAAAGATCTGAATGCTAGCGTATGATTCTCTCCGGGGATAGCAAAACGAGGGTTACACTCGAATGTACAGTTTGCTAGTCCCAGGCGTCTCTGATGTATTTCTATTGCAATATACCGTTTCTGACCTTTATCAAAAGACATACCAAAAAACAGAAACTTCACCCGAGACAAGATTGACTACGGATGATAGCCTGGTATCTCGATCCATCATAACCAGGCTGTCAGCAGCCTCTCTCATAAAGATCCAGTATAACTACAAGATTGGGAAGACCAATATCAAATGCGCTATTTTATTTTAGAATAATTGCTGTATTACTCGACACACACGCTCGGTTTCATCGTACACACTGTCATCTAATGTGAATATGGTTCTTGCATAGGCGAAGAAGCGAAAATGGGATAATTGTCTGCAGGTTTTAATTCCTAATGTAATTCTAAGGGATCAATATCAGTTATTTCTGACAATACCATTTGACACTTGAACATAATCATTAGATTGTCTGTTCCCTCTGGTTTTGTTGCTCCCAAAGACTTTTATATTATTTGACATTTTTATGTGGGCGTACTTTATGAAGGTTATTCCAGAAACGTGTCGCACGCACTGAGTTAGATATATATGTATTTATTGTAAATATACGACAATAGTGCTTATCATAGTTTTCAACAATTTATTAAAGCGTATCGGTACAAAATGAGTTCCATATAAAATAGAGTTTAACATGACATTTCACCCTCGGTTTTTTTTGCGGTGTCCGGCTTGCTAATCGTTTTACTATTTTTCTTTGTAATGTAAATGTATGTGTCCGAGCTCCGTGTTGTGATGTCCGTTACGATTCCCGAATGAAATGTTCAGTTCATCTTTACCTCTAATTGCTAGTAGGAGAGGTCATGTCTTATTTAAGTTAGTTGTGTTTGTTAGCGGATAGTGGTGTCCAACACATATTGTGTTGTGTTTGTGTTTTGTTTGTCATCGGCGTGTGTACCCTATCAGCAAGTTTCTCTGAATTGTCCATTTTTGATTGCCCCGTCAGTATATCTCTAGCGTATATTACACTTAGACACACCATCAAGTAAAGAAACACCTTTTTATTGCTGTTCGTCATATTTTGTTATTTTGCTTCACGTGTATCTTCTTTTCTGTTTATTCCGTCAATTTAAACCGTGTCAATTTATGATGTTGCATATTTAAAGTCGAGCGCAAATTTCTTATGTACAGAAAGTACGTGTAATTTGCTTTTGTGTTTTCGTTTCTTTCATATATGTATGTAATAACGTATCTAGTTTTTATACAATAATTAACCAATGTATGACATAGCACCACACAATAAATGATACCGACTATTCCGCACTATTTCACAATGATACAGACCACATATCATACCAATTGTTTTGAAAACGTATCTGCTATTCCGATTTTTCTTGTTTATAATATCATTATCACATTGACATTATTATAAAATATATTCATTATCGTAAAGTAATAATGATTGCATTAGCTATGAATTATAAATTGCAATAATTTATATATCATATAATGCATACCAATCCAAACCACTGACTGCTGGGTAGATGATACCCTCGATGACTCAAATTTCACAAGTGAACGAAAAACCAAAGACCCTAGGCATCATGAATTATATATGCCCGAGGGAGGTTAATCACAGTCTTTAATAGCACATTATAGACGAACGGTGAACTCATTATTTACTGTAACAGTAATAATCATCCCAAAATATAATGCCCAATATTTCACATCCACATAGTAAAATCGGTGCTACCAATAAATCGAAAATCTTTAATTGAAGGTCAATTGGTAGTCGAAGGTTTCTAATTTTGTAATAGACAGCATATAACGCCTTTTGGGATTCTTCAACCGATTTCTTTTTTGTAAAGTTAACACTACCTGTATAATGAAATAAAACACCCAAATATAAATAAGCATCTGTGTAATCTAACTCAATTCCGTCTAATTTAAGCTTAACCTCAGGCCTTTATTTACGCTTCGAAAAAAAATGACAACTTTAGTTTTACTTGTATTCACCTCCAGTTTCCACATTTTACAGTAGTTACTAAACTTATCTAACATTGATTGCATTCCATCTAACGATTCAGAAAATAATAGGGTATCGTCTGCATATAACATTAGGAATATACATATCTAATTGTTCATAGAACAGTGCATCTGCCATATCTAACGACGATACACCAACAATTTCCAAGTACGATTCTGAATCATTTAGAAAATTACTAGTACTATATAAGTACTAATTTATTTATAATGATAACATAGAGGTTATCCTATTATGTGAAATCATTATTAATCGCGGAGTTCTTATTTTCGTGGATTTCGTGGATTTCGTGGTTCATGTAAAACTTAAAAATCAAGATCCAACGAAATACAATTTTCACATTGACTATCGCCTATAGTGCTTGACTATAATGACGTATGAATTTAGAACCCTTCTGTCATTTACGACTTCTGAACACATCTTACGTATCTTCAAACCTTTCTGACATACATATTTTATATCATATTTAGAGTGATAGGGAATATATGCCTACAATTCCTACGTAATAAGTGATAATTGTTGTAGACCTAACTGTTTATTGTTACGTAGAAACACCATACTAAATATCGTCCTCCGTAAATATCATTTCTTTCCAATGATCTTTTCAAGGAAAATGAAAAGAATTTAATTCGGTCCTTTAATTTCAATTTCCGCTATATAGATCATGTCATATCACTAAATAAGATTGATGATTTTGTCAATTGCATCTATGCCATTGAGCTTGAGATAAAGCATTCCACAGATACATCAAAGTCTACTTCATACCATGACCTACACCTTGACATTGGCAGTGAGAGCCCTTTAAGAACGGTATTCTACGACAAAAGAGATAATTTCAATTTATCCATTGAAATTTTTTTATTTATATATTTGTATATGCTACAACATTACAACAACACCTCTATGTGGAATACATATCTCTCAGTTGATCCAATAGTCCTGAACCCGTGGTTCCCATTATGACCTACTTGATAGAGACTTACTACTGGTGATGAAGCAGCTACTGAATCAATTGTTTCTAGTGGCGAAGATGAAGTCATCTCTTGGAAAGCTATACGTCACTAACATGACCTGGTTAACCGTTACGGAATAACTATGTTACAAATGACCACGAACATGTTATGTGTGTTGTCCATGACTATCACCGGGTTGGTAGCAAGAGTAACACGATTGGTGCCATATATGGAACAGGAACTGCTTACCCTTGCGAAGTATCTGAGTTCGCTCTCAGTTTTAGGTAGGTGCCTCTTGTTTGCACCTTTGTTTTCTCTGTAATGTCATTGTATGTTCTTCTCCTCTTGTTCATTGCAATGTCTTTTCTTCTTCGATTTATGGAGTTAAAGATATCCCTTTGGTATCTGCAAAATTTCCTACGTTGATATTCCTTCTTGTAATATGTGTTGAATAGTTTGTGAAGTATCCTCCCTTTTTCATGCATTTCTCTGACCTCATATTATTGCTTTGACAGTTGATTATTTTTATAAATCTGTAGTATATTCTTTTGTTCTTGTGTATATGTACTTTAGTTTTTATAATTTTATACATAAAAACGTCATTTGAATATTGTTAGATTAATGGGAATAGAACCCATGCTGGATTTTTGGATAGCTTCTGTCTAACAACCTTGCTACGGTGATTATACTACTAATATATATAATTAATATATATATATGACTCGTGACAATGTATGTTCAGAACTGACGAGTACATCCACTTTTAAAGTATATTCCCGCAACAAAATTAACACGTAACGAGTCGACCTCAAGTAATTATAAATAAGACAGAACATAGGTGATAATATAGAAGATTTGAAATAACGAAATATGTAAAAATAAATATAAAATAAAAACGCTTTTGCATATGGAAATGTATTAGGTAAAATAATACACTCTTACGATCTCGTTTATTGTATTTTTTTAGTCTACACTTATATTATATTCTCCATTACGTAATATACGGAATATTGATTTATAATATGTTCTTAATCTATATCATTCTCGAATAACTGTCTGAGATGTATGCAGTATGAAAACGGACGTAATTAAATAAATGTTAGAGAAACCCGAAGGGAAACAAATATTATCCTCAATAGAGTACACAAATGTGTCAATCATTATTCTACTATGAATAGTATGAATATAAACATTAACAGATAACATGAACTTCTGGACAATCAGAGATGACACAACGCTGCTCTCTCAAATTTCTTTAACCACCTTTTATGCAAAATCTGACGCATGCCCACTCCCATGCTCCCGCAGAGGTTGTATTCTCAACTAACGTCGGATGAGTCCCAAGAGATATTGCCCCTATTCTAGACAAAATACATCAATCTGCATATAACGAAGCTGGCTATCACATGCAAGATATCGAACACATAGTACCTAGCAGCATGGTAGACCTTTTTTGCAACAATATCATTCTTACCATCGCAAAAAAAGGATTCCACAAAAAAGCAACATTAGTCCTAATTCACAATTACCATCAATGATCTTGACTTAAAATGAGTAAACATTTTCAGAGTCGACACTAACCTCCTATTATTTCCCTAGACATTCGCCGAGGTATCACACCGTCGCACCTATTGCATAATCTATAATACTACAACATCAACCCCACAGTAAAAAAAAATGGATTAGTTCCTTCATTCAGAACAGAAAAACGAGCGTTAGAATCTGAGGTACTGTTTGCACGCTAGTCTGAGGACTCCCTGATGTATCTCAATTGCAAATTACCTTTTCTGACCTATATCAAAGACATACCAAGAACAGCAACTTCATCCGAGACAAATGTGTTTGCCTGCTATTTCGATCCATCATAACCAGGCTGAGAGCAACATGCCTGACAAAGATCTAGCATCACCTGATTTTGAGCGTAAGATAAGGAGATTTAAATATATGTGAGAATGAAATGTAAATGTGGAAGTAACGTAAAAATAAAATTATAATATCACGTATGCATTGGCTTGGAGAACAATGCCATATTGTCGGACAAATCATGGATAGCATGTCTAAGTCATTTCATGTATTTTAAAGGACCATGGTGCATACAAACATTAACAATGTTCGTCTTATTCCTTTGCATATTCATTTTCGCTGGAAACATACTAAATATAACAATCTTACGACTACGAAACTCCGGTGACATTGTCAGGTTGCTAATGATTTACCTTATGCTTGTTAGCATTTCATATAACTGTCACGGCCAATTCAAACGCTCAACAATTACTCCATTTACGTTAAGCAGCAATCAATCACTTATTCGATCTATTGTATTGAGGGAATACTCGTAAAAAAATACTTCTTTGATCATGATCATCGGACTATCCTTGGATATCCTGTTGTTTTGCTATAATACAGACTACGCTTCAGTCTAATGGACAGGAAGTAAACCGGTATTCTGTGATTCAAATGTCTTGGATGTGAACGAACCATTGCAGCTTCGATATAGTCGTTTTTTTCTGGATCTTCAAATAAATAATCAGGTGGTATGTGATTCAATTAAATATTATATGAAAATGTAGAGATATAAATTATATCTAGATTAAAAAAATGGCAAACCAAGCTATGTAGATGTCTTTCAGAGCAAGAAATTCAAAGATCCTAATGAGGATAGACGAAATTAGATAAGGTTACTTATAACTGAGAGAGATGAACCTTAGTTGGAATAATAATTACATATATGTTAATTTAAAGACGGTAGACTGCATAGTTTTCTGTATGACAACGCCATTACTTTGACGTAAGGCGTTTGATTACCAAGCGAAAGAACTAATCCATAAAAGTCCGAGTTTGTATGTTAACGTTGACAGTAGGTTTTTTCACTATAGACACATACCCTTGCTGTATATTTGGTGGAGTTCGTGTTGCTCATCTGATAAGTCATTTGTGTTGCGCATCCTCGGTCTTTTTATTGTGCTAAATGTTACCTGTTTATCTGTGGTGTTCATTTTTGTTTGCCCATTCCGTTTTCTCTAACATTTATTTACTCATAGTGTCCATATTGGTTGAATTTTAGTGTTAGGAGTTTAAAATAGTAGACTACTAACAAATTGTAGAATGAATTAGTACCCAGAATGTGTCAAAGTCAATGTCGGTAAAAGTATTTTTGTCTGGTAAATGTAAAGAGGTAAAACTAACGTATTGTTTTTAATACCTTCATGTAAAAAGCATATACAACGTGTCAGAATGATATCGATGATTTTTCCGACAATACACATGTGGGAAGTACAGTACAGTATATCAGGAATGATATATATCCAATGACAGATATCAAATTAGAATGTCTTTTATTATCTTCCGGTCAATCTTGGTATACAATTGTAATGATCTTGTACTTTGTGTTCATGAAAACTATTTATCTCATTGTCAAACAGGATAAAAGCACCAAATAGATTTGATCAAGTATACATACAACAGACAAATAGTTACAAATGAAAATAAAAAAAAAACACTAACTCATATTGAAAAACTTAAATAACAAAATAATAAAAATAATATCTGGTTTTATGTGTAAGTTTAGCTGCAAGGTTGACACTACGTTTAACCTGTACATTTCAATGAAATATTTGTTTTGCAATTTCTTGCTTTTACGTCAATTCTGTTATTAGGTTAAACACAACTCCCATAGATGTCAAATACACTGTTATTTACAAAAGAATAAGACACGTCTGTTACAATTTTAAAAGCTTACGAGATGATTTTTTTAAATTGATTGCTGGAATTTTCATCATATGGATTACTTATTAGTTTCACGACAATTTCATCTTGTATGTAATAAGCAATGAATTTCCTTATTTGTAGTTGTCATTTCCTGTTATATACAAACCGCTAATATGGTAGAACATCAGTATTATGTAGGCTACAACTGACGACAAAATAAATTTCCTTAAGTTAGTCAAAATGCGGCCCAAAGCATGCGAATTATTTCATAAAAATATTTACCACCATTATTTCAAATATTGTTTTAAAAGCTGGTCTACTGGTGTGATATTTCATTAATTAATTTGCAAGGCAAATATGAATTCAATTGTCGACATGCCTTTTTCTTGAATCTTGTTGTGATTATATTCATTAAATGGATCTATTTTTTGGGAGTAAGGGTTGTTTTCTCTCGTTTTAATGCTCTTTGATTTAGATTTGTAATGAATGCCAACAATGTATATTGCATAATAAGTGTAATTAAGTCGATTTAAAAAAACACAATTTAAACGTCAATTGGGGCATTTTGTTGAGAATGAATGCATAGACAAATACCCCGAGTTGTAAATCTTTTTCTGATGGGATCCGTGTTCCTCATCATTGTTGTATTTTTTGTTGTGTATCATCGTTCTAGGACTTGAGCCCAATATGGCTCGTGTTTCTAAATTTTCCACTCTTAGCTGCACCTTCGGTTTTCTCGAACGTTTTCTGACCGATATTTGCCAGATTTATGACACTTTGAACTAGTAAAATTATAAAAACAAAGTCGTCAAAGTCGATAGGTGGTTGATTTTAGTAATTTTCTCTTCTTCTTCTAAATGAATATATAGTAAAAGTTAATCACTTCTTTTCACCACGGTCCTGTATAGATTTATGAAATAATCCAGGCATGATGTCAGTGAATTGTCCATATATATGCATCCTCGAAGAATAGTATATATCGGATTATGTGAAGTCAACGAATAACATAAAATTAGAAAGTATTTTATTACCTTACGATTCATTTTGGTGTTCAGTTTTAATGATATTATGTTCTCCTTGGTATTGTTTATTCATTAAAATGATGTATCTACTGATCAAATTGGACAATATATGTGAAATAGCTTTGATGATGTAAACATACAACTGAAACGATTTGCAAATAATTAAACAAAAATCGCTTCCTCGTGTTGGAAAAGTACTTAAATATTATCTGGGTATATGTATGAGTTTAGCACTAGGCTTAACTGCAGGTTGTATTTGTAGATTAGCCATGTTTATGTTTTCGTCTCTACAATGTTTCATATGTACAGATGGTTTACCACCTGTTTAGCTAATGTTGGTGTGTTTTGTTGCTTACTACATGCTACAATATAAATTTATCCAGTAAGTTTACAAATATATGTTAAGAATTACACCTAATAAAAAAAAACAGTATTAATAAAGACACAAATCGAATGGTCTAGAAATGTTATATAATATCGTTTTGTTTGTTTTTTGTCTTTTTGTTTTGGTTTTTACTTGTTTATTTGTTTTGTTTTTGTTTTTATTTTTTGTTTTTTGTTTTTTATATTATTTTTTGTTTTTTTGGGAGGGGGTGTAGGTTTCTATTTTTCCTGTATAAATGATGACACCATTCTAAGCATAGAGCAACATATTCATATCTGGTTTGAGTATTCACGTAATATATGAAATACACAGATGTTGGATACGCATGTTTGTACACAACACTTTTAAGTTTATTGGTACAATGCCTTTTTCAGTTGCAAGCAAATCGTTATAATTATTTCTATGTTATCAATACAATGCAATATTTCCATTATTTGACAACTCATGTATCAACCATGCAATATTGTTTTATTCAATATTGATCAATTGATTATTATTAGGTTATTTTACCCGTAATGTACCTGTGTATATGATGACATAATTATAATGATATTATATTTAATGTTGATGCTGGTTTGAGTTTCCTTGTCCTATGCATGTACTACACCGATATTATAGTTCTATTTGATTACATATATGTACAATATTTCACAATCGTATTAATTCATTAAATGTGAGGTATTCTGATACATGTAATACACCAGGGGTACCGATGTCATAGTTCTGTTTTATTACATATATGTGTACATTAAATTTCACTAGCAGATTTATATGTATTGATGTACTACCGTATATGAGTAACATATCTATGTTATTTACTGTAGTAAGATCATTGCAATCGTTTTTATTTCATCTACACTGTATAATGTTTCCATTTTATAGACCATCACAGCATTAACAGTTCTATTTTATTGTATTACAGGCTTAATTTATTTATGACAGTTTTAATCTATAACTAATTATTTACTTTTATTTTTTTTTCAGTTGGAAGTAAGTATTATCTTCATCATAGTTACTTTTTACTTAATTATATAAACTTTATAATCACCTGTAAGGTAAGTAGTATGTTCATTATAGTTCTTTTTATTTAATCATATCAACTTTATTAGTTTCGCTATAGTTCTTTTTTATTTAATTATATAAACTTTATAATCACCTGTAAGGTAAGTACTTGTGTATCTAATCTGTCCATTCATTTATCTATATTGATATATTATATTACATTACATTTGTTCTTTGACAGTACCTATATTACAGACTTATATACTTCTTATGACAATCTTGAATCTAAAACAACCGACACCACATACTAATGTTTTACATGAAACCCCTGAATACACTACTAAGACCATTATAATTGTCATTAAACGTTAATATATATCAATCGATCAATCAATCAAAAACTACCGGTATACTATGTGGCTTTTATTCTGTAAATTGATCCGTCAAACTTGTTCTGTTCTTTGGTGTATATAAGGATTTAAGCTTCAAATATTATAATGCGAACAATGTTGACAACGGACATATAAATGCCCTTCATTAATATTTACGTTAAAACGGTGCTGAATTGTATTCTTTACGAGCAGTATATGTGATTTTATTACAAAATATAAATAATAACACATTCACATTATTCCCTTGTCACTTTGTATTTTTGTCAGTCCATATTGTGATCCATAGATCAGTAGACAGTTTTAATTTGTATACAACTAAAAGAATATAATTTAATGTGGTACCATTTCATATACAGCTTCATATACTTGAATAACGGTGAAACATATACAACAATTTATTGATTTCTCAAACTAGTAAAGAAATAATATGTGCAAATGCGGATCTCATGCACTATCATACAGCTATATACATATGAGAAACATGATTAAACGTATATTCAAATTACCGAATCATTGAAAAAGATATACTCAATAAATTTTCCAAAAATAGCTAATTAACAAATAAATAGCTTTTAAATATAGATACCCTTTTGTATCCGGATTGACAATCTACTGTCTTGGTCCTCAGTGTTGTATTCAATTAAGAAACTTACTAACAGTTGATTAATATTTACTATTAATTCATTTATTAACAATAATTAGGAAAGTTCAATGAACCAATATCAGAATGTATGGTACATTTATATGCATACCAGAAACATGATTAAAACTAAATTCAAGCGACCGAACAACTTAAATAGACTTACACAATAAACTTTCCAAAAAGGTCACTGATCAACAAATATCAATATCAATGCATTTTAGATTTTAATACATGTTGTATCCCGATTAATAACCTCTTAATAATATCACTCGCTCAAACCGACCATTGTATCCGGATGAAACTCTCTGCTGATTTTGTCCTGATAGAAGCAACGCAGTAACTCTTATGGTACTAGGCTTTCTCAAAAAGTAAACCTCACTTAGCTGAGTACATGTATTAACTTTAATGAAATAAAATATTAGAAGGCGTGGCTTAAATAATCTTCACCAAGCACGCTTGAATATTAAATAATAGTTTAGATCTTTGAGCTAAGTAGCTTAACATAGGTGTTGACAAAACCCCAATACTGCTATCTATGTCTGAGGAAGATGAACCTTAGGTTTAACAATCAATGCCTACTAACTGTATATTACAATACTACTTACATCATATCAATAATAGTCATCAAAAGGTAGAATTCGTAATATTTTATGGCCACTTCTAGAAGCTTTTGAGATCAAATTGAATCATTTAATAAAATACTTTATATCCATGTCCATTCCTGATTGCCCCATCGTGTGGTTCATATCATGGTTTCCTTGATAGCGTGTTGCTGCTAATAGGAAAACTACTGAAACAAGGGTTTCATGTGTCTAAGTGGAAGTCATCAATGTATATATGTCACAAATGACCATAGCAATGTTCCGTGTGTCTTTCCGAAGTAGTTAAATCCGCCCGTTTAGTTCCGTCTTGTGATGTCCGCTATGATTTCCACGTAAATTCGATGTTCGATTCGGTTCATGTTGTATTAGTGTCATTTGTATTTATTTACGTATACTGATGTCCAACACGAGTTCATGTCTTGCAGAATCTGCTAACCCATCCCGTCCCCGGCTTTTTAGTGGGGTTCATGTTGCTCGATCATTAGTTTTCTGTATACTGTTTCATATATCGTTGTTTGTCCTTTTGTGATTTTTCGCTTTACCTTTGTGCTGTCTGTCCTTTGATTTACGGCTACTAGTTCCATCTGTGGTATCTTCAAACCGTTCTCCATCCAAGAACGTAAACAACGTTTCAACATGAACATACTATGCTATACTACTATCTACGGATTGTGTGATATTACAATGTAATCACTTCTATAATACATGAGCATTTCTCGAATAAACATCAAAGGCGAAAGTTTAGAAAACAAAATACTTTACCGGAAATCTCTGAACCTGAAAACTGTCAAGGGCAATATTAATCTGTTTTTGCGTTGCGTTTGAAATGAAGACATACAAAATGTCTGTTAAATTGGTGAAGATGTTGATGCTTTTTGTTTTGTTATTTTCTAAACATTCAGCTTTATTTAGCAATGCATTTCTTTGGATTAATGGTCGAACTATACCGTTGGACCAGTAGACATATTAAGTCGATATTTAATGCTTCAGTAACTCGATTCATAACATCACATTTGCTTGCTTAAATTTCTAATGTCTACAAGACGATTTGGAAGATGTATGGTACATGTATCACACAAAACTATATGAGTTACAGCAATTACATAATAAAATATGGTACCAGGTATATTTCTTTGCGGACCAGGAAAAAATATGTTAGGAGCAGTGAAATGTGGAAGTAAACTGGTCCCGAACCAGTAGAACTTGTAATTTTATTTAACCCTTGATGAGTTATTATAAAGATGTGCTGCTGTAGGTTGTTTGATCACGAAGTACATCATTACAGTTTATTTCTTTCCTCGTTTGCATCTTGTTTGCCTGATAGAGTTCCTGTAGTCTGAGCTTCTGTATTTTTATCTCCATGTTTGCACTGATGTTGGTTTGTTTTATTTCAGACTTGGGCTTCGTGCCTGCAGCGTTGTTCAATTTTTTTACATTTAAGAAATAAAAACAAAAACAACTACGGTCGCGTTCGTGTATACAAACAAATTGCAGATCTGTAGGTTGTAGACAATTAAATATTTCGTCTGAATCCACGTATACACAAACATGAACAACTTATTGATAGTACCAAGTAAGTACCAATTTCTGTATACTGATAATATTAAGGTTATCCTATATATAGAATTAATGCTATACATGTTTTAAGCTATAAAACAAAGAAATAATGGAGTATGAATTTCACTATCAAACCTTAGTTTTCTGTGTAGTGTATTAAAGATCACTGTTTGTCCTTTTGTCCTTTTATCTTTTAGCGACCGTATTGTCTGTCCTTCTCCTATTTACGGCTTCTGATTACTTCTTTGGTATCTTCAAATTGTTCCTATACATATTAGAGATCAACTTTAGGGGAAAGGACACCTGTCATGCCTACGTAATCAGTGATAATTGTTGTAGACCGTACATAATAATATCCTTCATAACTATAATTTGCTTCCAATCAGATTTTTATCATGCCCATCATGTCCTTTATTCGTATGAAGTAGAGTTAAAAAAGGGACATCTCGAGAACAATTAAAATAATATGTCCTCATCCTTTAATTTTACGTTTCCCAATTAATTCCAGGTTTGGTGATTTTGTTGTTCGCATCTATCCCATTGCGTTTTAAATAAAAGATATCACATATATAGCTAGGTATGCTTCACGAATTGAGATCCACCTCGACACTGACAGTGAGAACTAGTTAGCAACGAAACTTTACGACAAAACTTGTCTTCATTCATCACCTATCAACGGGTTTGTAACAAGAGTAGCACGAAAGGTGGCTACATGTGGGGTATGAACTACTTACCCTTCCGGGTAGTATGTGTTCACTCCAGTTTGATGGAGGGGCTTTTGGTGCTCTTTCTTTGGTTCTCTGTCTCATCTTTTGGACATTGTATTGTCTTTCATATTACTTCCTTTGTATCGGCAAACTTTTCCTACATTCATATTCCTTCTTCTAGATGTTGAATTAACCAACCTTTGTAGTCTCCGGAACTTTGATTTATACATGTTCTATATTGAATTCATTCTCGAAAAAGTATCTAAGATGACAAAACACAAAAATCGAAATTTGGTACAATGTTATTGTGGAAAGTGTATTTGTCGATTGGTTTTTGAATCCCTGCAAATATGTATAAATAGTACATAAAGGTAATAACAAAATTACCGAACTCCGAACAATCTTACAAAGGGAAAGTCAAAACTCATAATTATATAAACAGACAAAATCAGTCAACAACCGGAAAACTGTGAAAACCGTAATGACCCTGACTTGGTATAGGCATTTCTAAAGAAATGGTGGGTTGAATCAGATTTTAACATACCTTTGTTAAATGACCAGATCTTTCCTTTACTGACGAAATCTGTGTAGATAAAATTGACGAGCGAAATCGGTTTCTATATCAAATATGTGTCAGTCATTATCGTGGTCATCCAATAATATGTGTACCACAGTTTCCTGATATTGTTTGACCTAGAGAGAATTTATGATTTTCATAAATTCGCACTCGATTGACAATAACAGGATGAATGCTTTAATCTTTAATTAATTAAATTGTCATTTTAATGGTTTTAAGATAATAATAACATTATATTGTTTAATTACTCTATTATATTTTCCGATATAAATTAACAAGAAAAAAATGTAAGCTTGTATACTTGGTTATTTCTAATACTTGATATTTAATGAAAGGCACACTTGCTTGACCATATATAGATCAATAAACCCATTTTAAAGTTGTAGTTGGAATGTGTTCTTGCGACAATAGTATTATTGTACAAGTTGGCTACATTACTATTGACACAAAAGAAGCTGCCCGCATTGGACATTGCAAATTTCGTTTTGTGCACCTCCGCCTTCACCTGAGTAGTCAAGCTGAATAAGGACCGCGCTATGTCCAATACAGACCGCTTCTTTTGTCTCAATAGTACTGTGTACTTTACTTACAGCTATTCGCAGCCTGTCAAATATATTAATAAGGTATCTGATTATTGTACCACCATAGTCTGATATGGTATATCACATTCGAAATAAACATCTGTGCTATTCCATTATTTAGATGAAGCATATTGTCTTACGACCACATCTAAGAGCTTTGGATCACAAGTTACATGATTTATTCAATAAAATAATGTTTTGTAAGAAAAGAAATATTCCTGTCCATTCTTGATTGCCCCTTCGGTTGGTTCCTATCATGATTTCCTAACAGGAAATCTATTGAGCCCATGGTTCCCTGTTGCTAAGTGGAAATCATCACTCCAAAAGCTTTACGATCGCTAGCAAATCTTGGTTAACTGCTACCGGTCATGTGTGTCGCAAATGACCACATATATTTTCCGTTTGTCGTTCCGAAGGACTTGAGTTCTCCAGGTTTGTGTTCTTGTCTTAGTGGGCCTCGTGTTGTTCATGTTGTGCATGCTATCATCTTATATGACGTCATTAGTTGTAATGTCAGGTACAATGTCCGCGCAAAAACGACGTTTGAATCGTCTCGACTCTCAATTCTTCTGTTTGTGGGTTAATGTTTGTTTATTTATGTTATTTGTATTGTGTTTATACGCATACTGGTATCTAACACGATCTCATGTTGTCCGAGTTTCTGATCTTTTATCTCCATGTTTGTGCTGATGTTGGTTTGTGTCACTTCAGATTTGGAATTCGTGCCTTCAGCGTGGTCTAAGTACTTTCATTTATAAACCAAAACAACTACCGGTCGCGTTGGTGTATGCAAATAAATTGTAGGTCTATATGTTATAGACTTTTAAATATTTATTCTGATTCCCCGTCTACCTTATTACTAGTACTATTTAAGTACTAATTTATGTATAGTGATAACATAAATGTTATCCTATTCTGTGAAATCATTATTAATCTTGGGGATTTATTTTCGTGGATTTCGTGGATCTTGTGGTTCACGCAAAATTTAAAAATTAAAATCCAACGAAATGCAATTTTCCCATTAACTGTTGCCTATAGTGCTTGAAACCACGAATTCAAGAACCCAAGGATCACATCATTTTGTAGAAATCACGAATACTGGTGCACACGAATAAAAGTACTTTCACATTATGTAGAATTGAACACTGTTGGTGTGTATGCTATGAAAGTTTTAAGCTAAGAATCAAATAAATAATGACGTATGTATTTCGAACCCGTTATAAATCCGTACTTTTCTGTGTAGTGTTTTGCATATCACTGTTGTCCCTTTTGTCTGTTTAGACTTTAGTCGCTTCATTATTTGTCCTTCCGCCATTTACGGCTTCTGATCACATCGTATGTATCTTCAAACCTGTCTTACGTGCATATTACAGATCACCTTTAGTCGGATAGGTAACCTATGCATATCATTCCTTCGTAATCAATGATAATTGTTGTATACCTAACTGTTACGTAGAAACACCGAACTATATATTATCCTCCATCAATATCATTTCTTTCCAATGAACTTTTTCTCCTGTCCATCATTTCCTTTGTGCATTCTATGCAGACTTCATACACAGGAGCTTTTAAAGGAAAATGAAAAGAATACAACCCAGACCTTTAACTTAAGGTTTCGCTATATATATGATTCCTATCAATAAATATGTTTTATGATGTTGTCGATGGCATCTATTTCATTGAGTTTGAGCTAAAGGATACTAAAGATACAGCGAAATCGGCATCATACCTTGACACTGACAGTGAGGGCCCGTTAAGAGTGAAATTTTATGACACTATAATAAATTTCAATGTTTCCATTGTAAGCTTACTATTTATATATTTGTGTATGTGTCAACATTCCAGTAGCACATGCATATGGAGTTTATATCTTTCAGCTGATCGTATATTCTTGAACTTGTGGCTCCTGTTATGATATACTTGATAGAAGGTGACTACTGGTAATGAAGCAACTATTGAATCAATTATTATTAGTGGTTAAGTTGAAGTAATCTCTTCGAATGTTTTATGCTCAACACCATGGCTTGGTTAACCATTACGTAATATCTGTGTTACAAATGACCAGGAATATGCTATGTTTGCTGTAATGACAATCCAGTCATTTTGCATTCATGATTATATTATTTGTAGCAATAGTAACACGACTGGTATCACATATGGAGCTGAAACTGCTTACCATTGCGGGGCACTAGAGTTCAACCTTTGTGTTACGTAGGGTTCGTTTTTTGTGTAATGTCATTGTTTGTTCTATTTCTTTTGATCATTGCATTATCCTTTCCTTCTTCGTCTTACTGCTTCTGGATACCCCTTTGCCAACTTAAATAATTTCCTACGTTCTTGTAATAGATGTTAAACAATTATCCACCCTTTTTAATGATTTCACTGACATCATATTATTGTTCCGACAAGTGATTATTCATTTGTTCTTGTGTACGTGTTTTAAATATTGTTGAACGTACGTGAATACAAACCATGCTGTACTTTTTGAAAACGTCAATCATTTCCTACGTTTATACTCCTTCTTGTAATAGATGTAATTGGTTTTTTTTTAATTATCCACCCTTTTCAATGCATTTATCTCACCTCATATTATTGTTCGAACAGTTGATTATTCTTCTGTTCTTGTGTACGTGTTTTAAATATTGTTGAACGTACGCAAATAGAACCCATGCGGGACTTTTTGAAAACTTCTGTCTAACAGCCTGGCTACGGTGATTATACTACTGATCTATGCAAATAATATGCATGTGACTCTTGACAATGTATCTTCAGAAGTGGCGAGTACATGCGCTTTTAAGTATATTCTCGCAATACAAACAAAGAACGAGCCGACACAATTACAAATAAGACAGGCCATAGATGATAATTTAGAGAACTTGAAATAATGAAATATAAGCGTGAATCGATAGGACGTATGCCAATGCAAATTTTGCGATTTATTTTTGTTATTTGTTATCTAATTTGGCTTTGTAAATATCAAACATGTAACAATATAAAATAAAAAAGCCTTTGCATATGGAAATTTCTGAAGTAGCTCTCATGGATCTCGTTATTATTTTATTTAAATCTACAATCAGTATGTTTTCTCCAATACGTAATATAGGGAACCATGATTTATCTCTGTTCTTAATTTAATTAATTCTCGAAGTAGAGTCTGAGATAACAAATCACAAATCAGATAAATCTAACCTGACATGTAAGATAATCAGAACGCACGTCATTAAATAAACGTTAGAGAAAACAGAAGGGAAAATATATAATGGACAATCCAGAAACAATTGCAAAATCTTACAATTTTGGAGAACTGAGCTATCGTATTCATAAAACAAGAACAGAGAAGAAAAGGTACGTCTTTTATGTATTGGTGCATGTCCAAATACAAGTGAAATAATGGAAATACGGTGCATTAATCGTACCCGAAGCTTGCAGCTCTACGATTTTTAAACTTTCGAACTTTCCTGCCTTGGGGATAATAAGAGCATATAGGGTCGACACATGTAAGTTGCTATTTTTAAAAGATTTATGGCATTAATATGGACAGGAACAAGTTAAATAAAGGAATAGAAGTGATGAAATAACAAAATAGTCTTATTGAATATGAATATGTATATAGAAAGTTAAACAAGTAGGTGGTAGCTGCGCGTCATGAGCAGATTTTAAAGCGCCAAACCTCCTGCTTTCATTACGACTCAACGTTCTGGCTGTCACTATGACAGTATTTATAACAATACTGGAACACAATAGGTAAAATAGTTGTCAAAGCAGTACCAAACTCAGTGAAGTAAATGTCAAAAACACTTTTACGTCACACATTGATAGAAAAATATTTTTGACATTTTTGTTGACTTCCTTATCTCTATACATTTTCACTATACTAAAATGCATCGTTTATTATCGTCTCTGCAGAGACGGAATATAGTTCGACAATATCTTGGTATCGGAGTATAAACTTTTTAAGAGATCGAATAAGGCGAATCTTATCATAGCCCTGATCCAGTAGCCTGTTTCTCAGATGAAGTTGATGTTTCAGGAAATCAGAATAATTGCTACTGGCCCTTGAATAGCGAATCAATTGCGAGATGTAAACACCATATGTAGGAGTTGGAAAATTTATGTTTTTAAAATTGAAATCGTTCCGTTTATCATAAATGCTAATACTGAGTTGACCACTGTCGTCAATTTCGAGGTATCAGTCCAAAAATGATGCGGACGAAGCTGTATCTGTGGTCTCTTTAACTTCCAGCTCTGGAGGATATATCAATGGAAGAAATTCTGAAAATCTAGAATTATTGATAGATGACACGTCATCAATATACCTGTATGTGAAATTAAAGGCTTTAGCCTCATGAATCTTCTTTTCTTTGACAAGATTTTGAAGAAACAAACTCCGACTCATATGAGTATAAAAATAAATCGGCTAGAAGAGGGGCACAATTCGTACCCATTGGTATGCCGACGACCTACTGAAACAGTATCCCTCCAAAGGAGACAAATATGTTATCGATGAGGAACCCCAGCATACTATTCATTTGTTCCTCGGAGTAGCATGTTTTACCTTTTTGAATTTTGTTTGAAAAATATGTGGAATTGTAGCCTAACACAACAAATTTTGAGCCATAGTTTCTATGACTGAATGCTTTGTGAATTATTTCTTTTAAGCGGGTTTTTAATTTGTCATGCGGTAGGGTGGTATATAGAGTTGAAAAATCAAAAGGTTTGATGGAGGATACCTGAGAGAAAGATCTTGATTTCAGGTTATCCAAAAGATCTTAAGAGTTTTTCAAAATCCACATGCGATTTATGCCACTACGCAAGTGAACAGTTTCACAATATTTCTGTTGTCCCTCTTTTACTGCAGACATATTTTTTGTCAGGTGAATAGACAATTCTTTCGTCGAACAAGTTGATGATCCCGCTATGCACATTTCTTTGTATGGTGTCTTATGGAGTTTTGGTATCCAATATAAATAGAGTAAATCGTCAGATTCTTTACCAAAGGGAATGTTTAAAGAGCTCATGAATGATCTGTGGTTAGCTAGGATTTCATCTTTGTCGAACGAAGTTGGTTTGTATGTGGTATTACTAGATGTGTTGCTATTTATGCCTAATTCATTGATTAGGCATTCAAAGTAATATGATCTACATACACACACGATATTGTTGAAAGCCTTGTCCACAGGAACGATATCATATTTGTCATGAAGAGAGGAAAGGCACTTAACAGCTTCTTGGTCTTTAAATACAGACTTAAATCGACTATTAACACAATTTTTGAGTTTGTGAAACCGACCTTGTACTAGAGACCTAATTGTTCTAACCCAGTCTGACAAGGACTCTAACTCAGGATCTTGGTCTACTTCTCTCTTTATCCACCTTCTGGCATAATCTTCAACATCATCTATAATTATCTTGAAATTATGTTTCCAATTGATGTGTTGTGGTTCTCTGAATTTAGGACCATGATAAATCACCTTTCGGAGACTCTCATGTTGAATGATATTCAGATCACCAGTGATTACATGTCCAGATGGGTTGCATTGAAAAGGAGAGTGGGAGCAGTCACAAGTCAGAGGGTTCTTAAGGTACTCTTCTATGTTAATATCTTGCAATGCTTCCTTGTAGTTGCAATTTTACGGCCAATGCTGTTAGTGTAGCTATAGGAGACAATGGGAACATATTGATTTTTGAAATATGGTGGAATTTCTTTTACGACCTCTTTTCTATTAAGAATGTTGCTGATGTTAATAGCATCGATTCCTTTGTTAGCAAACGGAATAAGGAGGAATTTGCTGTTGTTTTCATGAAGAAGTTCAGATCGAACTGGTCTGAAAAGAGGAAAGGAGGGCACGTCACATATAATACTAGACAATCTGTACTTAGGAGAAAAATGATATACGCCTCCTTTGTCAATTTGTCAAGTCCAAAATCCCTAAGATCTTTCATGTAGTTTACAGGTTGTGAAAATAAGATTGTGCGAATGTGTTGAATTCCAAGAGCTTTCTGTATATTAGAAAGTAAACCATTAAAAGTATCTTGTAACGTTCTTGTTTTAGAGGACTTTTTAACATTTAGATGTTGAATTCTTTTATGACCATGGCTACGCTTAGTTCTTGGAATAGTATTTAAAAAGCTCATCACGTTGATTTCGCTGCATCCAGGACTTGACAAATTTCTCACTCCTTGGATGTTATCATTGCAACCGTAATGCATTGCAGTACCTAACTCTTTAATGAAAACAACTCTCTATCGGTACGATAAGGTGTAATAAGGATAGGACTGTGTGTATGATGGTAAATCTTCTCGATGATTCGAACTTTCATCGTCAAGCAGCGGTCATGACCCGGTTGATTGAAATGATTATACAAAATCCTGTATTTGGGATCTCTTGCATCATATCGATGTTGGTTCATTCTACTTCGCAATGTTTGACGAGTTTCACCAACATACAAAAGTCCACAGAGTGTACATTATATGCCGTTAATGACATTTTTAGTAGAACAGTCCAGAGGGTCAAACGATTTGGTGTAGTAAGTTTTTCCAGTTAAATTACTTGCTAATTCAGGAGAAGTTATTGGCATGCAGCATGTTTTACAAGTATTATTTTTGTCAGATTTTTATTTTGCAAGTAGTAATGCATGGAGAAGAGTCACAAGTACCTGGAGAATTAAGGCATTCTGCTATATGATTTTGAAGCTGCTTGTTCCATGTCTATTAAATTCCTAACCACATCGTTGGCGCAATGATTAGCGAGCTCGACCCTAGTGATGTACATCGAGTCGGGGTGGGTCACACCAATGGCTAGAAATTGGTATTTGCTTCTTCTAGGCTAAGTACACACCATTAAGGAGAAAGAGGAAACTGGTGTCGTGGAATTATGATAATGTGTCCTGGTGACTTATCTTTCCACAGACTCTTGCTTCAATGAGCAGCCACAATAATAATTAAACAAATCGTGTTCGTTTAGTAATAACGACCATCATCATCAGCTCAACGAACTGCAACCTATCTCTTCATGATATTGCTGAACAATTGCTCATTTTCACATTAAATAATAACCACTCTCTCACTCCCCTATTACATACCCCTAGGACATAAACATCTGTAGCCCTTTTCACAAAAATAAGCATAGTCCTAGCTTTTTCACATAAGATTATCGTACGACAAATCCTAAGTCCTTTTCACAAAGATTATATTGCGACAAATTTTAATCTCACGACTAAAATTATGCTTACGATAAAAAAATGTGTACTCGATACCACATTATGTGATAAAGTTTGTCAGTGACTTGCGACAGGTCAATGGTTTTCTCCGGGTACTCCAGTTTTCTCCACCAATAAAACTGACCGATATATTGTTGAAATTGGCGTTAAACACAATAAACCGTCTTCTATGGCAGCCTAGTTTCATGCTCATTGCAGAATGTCTTTGTATTGCTTTCAATATTATCTGCACTACGATTTCTATGAAAACCTTGTAGACAAGACCAAAGAGGTCGCTTTATAACAGACAGTCTCAGAGAATATACACAAACTAAGTTATTAAATCAGACTAACGAATAACATTTTTAAAAAAATCTAGAAATCCGAAAGTCTACATGTTTCTGACGCTCATACAAAGCATTTTGTTTAAATAGAAATATTCTATAAAACATCCCCGGCACTAATGTATAAGCGTTTTTATGTTATGATGTGTTTGTAGGTTTACATTGAATTTTTATCTTATATTTTAATCGCTCACCAATAACTGCACAAAATATGAACAGGTATGATTTTCGTATAGAGGAAAATTTATTATACATGTAAATTAAAATGATCTATAATAATTATCATTACTTGAGGTTATTCGTCATCATCCACGCGTGGTCACTTTTGGTAAAAGCATTTTTTAAGGGAGTGCATTTGGAGTTTGAAAGAAACCTATTCCTATATATTATCCATGTTTGATAAATCATTTCATCATTGTTTTTCAGCAAAATATTTACATTCACATCTTATTTCTTTTACGTTCGTTTTTCAAACCTATCCCCTCTCCTCAAAAAATATGTAAACGCAGATTCTCTACTATTAAAGGAATAGTTACTTGCCAATCAAATGTAAGTTGTTCTTATTAATCTTAATATTAGCACCTGGTAGTTTATAAGATGTTCTACATATTAGCAGAAAGGCAGTGGCTCTGTTTACAACTGAAAGTTTTGTATGATGAGGCATCCAAATCATTTTCTTAATTCTATTAGAGAGTGCTAAGAATAGCTTAAAATAGTTCTGACAATGAATTTTGTTTATGTAACATTCCATCTTTATTCAAATGCAAGTCATGGGTACCGCATCTTTCTGGATCCAATAATAATAATAATGTTGTAGAATCATTAACGATTTTTTACTAAAAGTTTACAGGAAGAAGGAATATATGCTTAGTATATTTTTGTATTAAACATTATTAATGAGCTTGATATTAGTGGTGATTTCGTAAATACATATAGAACCAATTTGACAAATTTAAAATAAATTACACGATATTCTATGATTTAACAATATGTGTCCATGTAGTAAGATAGAAACGTACATGTATGAATGTAACATAAAAGGAAAGCTTTAATATGTTACTGATACAATTTATCCCGATGTGTCTCAGAAAACCCAAGTTAGATGTGTTTATCATCGATTAATCATGAAGACTAAAAAAAATATCCCTGTTATATATTAATATAGCAGAAGAATGTACACATGTATTACCAAGAGTGTCGATGATCATCGAAGTTACCAGAAATTAATAAATTGTATTACAAATAAAAAAGCAATAACGAGACGATATTATTGCATCCAGAAATTCCCAGTCCTATAACGGCTTTTCATACAACATCTTTGTATTAACAACAAAAAGCATAGGAAAGGAAAAATCCATCCCATGTTGTCAAGTAGTCTTTTCGATTGTCGACCGTTCCCAATTTTGAAATCTAAAATATAAAGAATTATCCTCACTTTTTTTTCAGATGATATGTAAACATTACACTTTGCTGCATTGAAAATGTAAATGTACGGAATATATCGTTATAGACTCTGTTATTAGGCACGCTAAAGAGGAGTTAACAACAATATTATGTGTAGCGTCTGTTTTTTATTAAACCAGATTTATTTCAATAAACATTTATCAATATGTGTAATAAGGTTTGTCATACGGTAGGAGAAAATGGGCTTACGGTGAATGGTTCTCTTATTTTTAAACCGAAGCCCCAATCCATCGTCCATCTTTTTTGTTCTTTTTTTTTACTTACGATAAAAGATAAGACAAATATTTCTCTTACGTTCAACATTTTACACTTACGACAGGATAGTTTTACACGTAAAGTTAGGACAAATTTTACACTTAAGATTATCGTAAGTATGCTTGTGAAACTCTTTATGATCTTAGTTTTACACTTAGGACAATGTTTCATCGTAAGAATTTTTGTGAAAAGGGCTACTGACTGATTGTGTCTTCATGTTCTGATCCTTCTACGTGGACATCCTGTTGTTCTTTTAGATGTTCACCTTCAAAACACTTAAGCTCATCAAACAGGAATAAAACTTATATACTACTAACATGTCTGACTGTTAGCGCATCATTGTCACCTTCATCGCAGATAGAACAAAGAGTGTTACACTCGAATGTACTGTTTGAACGCTAGTCCCATGCGTCTCTGATGTATTTGTTTAATGGTTCTACACGTGTCTGGTTTGAAATGGGTAACTTGGTTAATAACTTCTCCATATAAATATGGATGAAAATTACATGCAGCATTATTATAAATTAACAATTAGCAATTATCTTTTTACATTTAGCAAAATCTGCCCCAAAGAAACATTTGCTTATCATAGCCCATTCAATTATTTTTTCAATGATTTCACACGTGACATATTGAAAATGGTTAACTTGGTTGATATTGTTAATACCGTGAATTTGAAATATGTCAATTTACGTCCTTGCATATTTAAAGTCGGACGCAAACTTCTTATGTACAGAAGGTATGTGTATGTTGTATTTATTTTTCTTTTATTTCATTTATGAATTGAATGCATTTTTTGTAGTTTTATTACCGTGTAAAAGCGTGGACTGAAGCACATTTTGTATGAAGCTACAAAAAGTGCATTGAATTCTGATAATTGGCCATGAACGAGTCCTCTCCATTGTGATCTGTCTTGCACTTGTCTGGTTGCCTCTGCCCATGTGTTGAATCCTAGCTGTTTCCTTTCTTTTTCTACCGATCTCTAAACATATCTAAACAGGAGATGAAGGTAGTTCCGCGTAGCTGGTCAATACATGATTCAATACGAGGCAACGGAAACGCATCTTTATGGGTTACAGAGTTAAGTTTTCTATAATCCATACAATAGCGAATTTTTCCGTCCTTCTTCATGCAGATTACAGGAGCCGCAGCCCATTCCGATGAGGAAGGTTGAATTATTTTCTTTCCCAATAAGTCCATCACATACAGTTTTTCTTCTTCCTCAAACCCAAAACGGTGTCCTTCTTAGTCTTTCCTTTATTGGTGTAGCATTACCTGTATCCATACGGTATGTCTGTGAAGTGGTCAATATCCATGTCATCAACTGAAAAGGTACCTTGAAACTTTATTAATCATTTTGTCAGTTGAATTGCTTGTTCTTTTGACAAATGCTTTTTAGATCTTTCCAGTAAATCGGTCAAGTGTGATGGTACATCACATGGTTTCTCGGTTTCAGTCTGGTTTAACTGTCTTATTTGCACTTCATTTCTATCTGCTGTAGTCTTCTCTATGTCATCACATTCTGTGTTGATTGTTTCTTCAACTTCAATTCCTACTCCAAGATCACTACCTTTCCTCAGTGATATGAACTCGTTTGTAGCATTATTGAAGACTACTGGTATTTCATCCTTATTAGGTACAACCACGTAAGGCATTGTGATTCCTTTCAAGTCTGGGAATGGTTGAAAACAAACATCAGTGTCAAAGTCATTTTTAAGTTTCACTGTACATTGAATTGTGGACATCGGAGGGACAGTGATTCGCTTATTTAATTGTATTCGAGACACTTTGATGTCCTTTTCTCCAGCTTTAGCAAACTTTGCGACCAACTTCTGATTTACTATGCTAATTGTATATCTATCTAAGTTAATGATCGCATCTTAAAGATGCAATAAATCTAGACCAATAATGACTGGATCTGTAGTATTAGCCACAATGAGCCTCCATTTTGTTTCTGTGTTCCCAATTTTGAAACGGGCTATGTCCCCTGATACAGTCTTTATGCAAGTAGTGTTCCCTGCCCCTTTCAGCGGAAAAAACCGTGCGCAGCCAACTGGTAATTTCAAGTTCTTGTAACAATCTTCACTTACAACTTCAATTTGAGCCCCAGTATCGACGATTCCATCAATCTTGCGTCCGTTTATGGAGATAGGCAGAACAAGATTGATTCCATCATTTTCATTGGTCTTTGGGATTTCTTTCACTTGGAACATACCAGAATCATGTTCTTTTTGTTTTGACTTGTCCTTGTTCCCCATTACGTCTGAAGAGGGTTCCTGGTTCCTTGCTGGAGCCAGTGGAATCGGCCCCCAACACAGCATAGAATAGCGTTGTGACGGAGAATCAGCCAATTCACAAATATCAGGGAGACCGGCTCAGATTATCCTGCCTTGACTGCAGGACATTACTAGAATATTTTACATTAGTTGAGTCTTCCAATTTCCTAGTTGTACCAAAGCCCCCTGATTGCTGATAAATCGGCGGCTGGGCTACTTCCCTGACCCTTGATCGCTTAAAGGGTTAGTTCGAGTTGGCGATTTTGATTTTGATTTTTTATTTGAACATTGATTGCTATAATGTCCCACTTCTTGACATGAGAAACATCTGACCTCCTACTAGGTGACGGTGTCCTTGACCTGCTTCTTCCGTTATATTGATTCCGTGATACTAGACTCACAATCTTGGATGTGTCTTTTTTCCATATTTGAAACGTCATTCTCAGTTTTTTTCAAGTCGATCTTCAAACATTTCCTGAGTCGGGTATATAAACGTTTCTTATTTAATATTCTCACTGTGGGGGTCCCTGAGTCGCTGTCTGATGATTCGTCACTTTCAAAATTAGCATGTTGTACTTTCCGTATGTGTGGCTTAGCATGCCCAAATAATACTTTCTGATTATATATGGAGCTCTTGACGTATTATAGCGCTTGATCGATTCTGGATGGATTTTTATCCATAGCAGCTAATCCTGCTTTTTTGTCATTGCAACCTTCCAAGAAAGCATCAACAGCCATCAATTCAACAAAATCTTCAGTGGCTTCGTTGTACCCATCAGTAGCCATTGCTTGCACTCTCTCAGTAAGCTCTTCTATTGACTCTTCTACATTTTGCTTTACATCCTGAAGCTGCTTCCTGATTGAATGTGGAAGATCTGTATTACCAAGCCGTTGGAACATTTTTCTATCATTAACTTAAAATCCTTTTGTACTGATTGAGGACGCGTACTGAAAAACTTCAAAGCTTTCTCTCGCAAGCATAGAAGTAAATTGTCAAGTTTCTGGGCATCTGTCCATTCAAAACGCAAGGCAGTATGCGTAAATTGCAGGTGATATGATTACCAATCCCCACTTTCACCATAAGTCGACAACTTTGAGAAATGAGGTTGCGCGACCGACAACTTGTTACTACTGGATTTAACACTCTTGGTTGTTTTCTTAATTTGTTCGCTTCTCTGTGTTGTTTCTGAAAGATTATCACCAGACACTTTTTTGTTATGTGTTTCTTCTTCTGACATATGACCTTTTTCTCTTGGCCCATGAATATTTTTGCGTGCAAATTTGTCTATCATTTGTGTTGTTTTGACATGTTGAATTTCTTCTTCTAACTGTTTTATTCTCTTATTTTGATCTAACAATTGTTTTGCTTGAGCTTTTGCAGTTGCATCTGCCTTTTCAATGTAATTTGATTGCGCATCTACCTTTTGCATCAATTGTTCCCGTTCCGTATTCAATTCATACATTTTTCCATCTAATTTACTAATTTGTCCCTGATAGTGTTCGTTCTGTCTATGCAGCTCCTCTTCCCTTTATGGTTGGTACTTTGACTCTTGAGTCATTAAAGCCTCTGTCAATCTAGACATACTCTCTTCTCCTTCACGAAGCTTATCAGCCAACAACTCATTTTGACTAGTAATTGCTGTCAATTCACTTTGTAAAGTGTCTATATTATTTTACCTTTCTAAGCTCCATGGTATTGGTCGCATCAGCTTGCTTATTAAACAGTACCTCTGTTTTGTTCTCCTCTATCTGTGATGGTCATAAGCTCATCCTTTGTGGCAGTATTTATATTAATTGGTTTCTTTGACATATTTCCAAATTCAAATTTTCAACTTTGAAATATTTATTGAGTTATATATTATTTTAATTTTAGACTAATTTTAACTTAAACTAATAAACTAAGTGTTTGGCAAGAGCTAACCTGCAGAACAATTTTCGTAACTTTAATTCCGAATAATCGTCAAGCAATGGAGACGTGCAAAGCAATTCCCCAAACTTTAATTCAAAATTGCTAAGCAAGGGTAACCTGCAAAACAATTTTACTAGCTTGATTAAATGAAATGTCGAGCAAGGGTAACCTGCACGACTTACATTCCCTAAATTTAATTGTTTGCTATTACTAAACTTTATTCATAACTTGATTAAATAAAATGTCGCATAACGGTAACCTGCACGACTTTCCTTCACTGAATTTAATTGTTTGTTATTCAGATTAATATAATATGCCATCAATTTACAAGACTGACAACAAATTATTCATTTTTTCTCTTTTTTTTTGCTTGAAACTCTGAACTGTTTTCCTTCTGAAAATCAAAGTTAAAGTTTTGCTTAATTCTAAGACAAAATGTAGCAACTTGAACAACATTTCAATCTAAAGACTTGGCCAGTCCTCAAGGCAACCAATTGTAATGACGAAATAAAAATCAAACTTTAGTAAAGATTATTACAAATCAAAAATAATCATTACTTGTATCACAATGGCTGTCCTTTGTGATTGTGAACTGAAGCACGAATAATCAATTCGCAAAATTATAGAGTGTTTTTAGTAAAGTATATTGAAATCAATCATCAATACTTCACTCACTATGTGTCTCCATAGCAATTGAGCTCTCGGCTTACGATTTCAAATTTGTTCTTTGAAATAGTTTAAATTGAACTGTTATTATTCAAATAAATTTACTTTTTATCAAACTTAGTCAACAGTCAGAACTTGTATATATGTATTTCTAAACCGTTTTATAGCAAAAACACGCGTACACACAATTTCAGTTTGAACATGTTTAACTGATGCAAAACTTTGCTTCAAACTTGTAAGGGACAGACAATTGACAAAGTGTGTATTTATGTTGTGTCTGCTGATTTTTTCCAAAGAGCTTAGTCCAGGGCAACCGTTCTGAACTCTTATAACTGCCTCTTCACCTTATTATTAACCACCCGAGGTGAAAAGTATCAATTAGACACGAATAAATAAACGCCAATCAAAAATATGTATGGATGACAAATGTCCTGTCAACTATAGTACACAACAATAAATTTACTACCCCCCTTTTTCTTCTCTAGTTTAGAAAAATACTTTTCACCAATGTTTATAAAAATGAACAAATATGGGGTGAGCCTTTTTATTTTGTGCGGAAATTGTGTGTAAATACCAACACAAAGCACAACAACAGCTTGAACCTTGTATCAGTTCATCGTATTCTTTGTACAGTAAACACTATTCAGCAAACTCCATGCCCTTTTTTTTTTCTTTTTTTTAATTTTCCTCAGTCTAATTTCTTTTTTAACCGTGAGTAAAACAAATAAACATCAGCCAGCAATAGGGCTACAACAATAAATAAGGCCCACGAAAAGAATAATTCACGTCACCGATATTGTATCCGATGAAATGAAAATTTGACAAATCTCCCGCACCGTCGACACGAGAAATTCGAAGCCCGCGAAAATTTGAAAAAAATAAATTGGTGTCTTTAGGCTTTTTCACATCTCACACCAATATGGTAGAGTTGATGGCATGCGAAATGAATTAGAAGAGCTTATCCATTGTTATTATTAATTCATATATTAACGATAATTACGAAAGTCCAATGAACCAACCGATTAACAATAATGGTTCTATGCTTTCTCAAGGAGTAAATCTCCCTTAACTGAGGACACCTGTTAACTTCACTAAAGCAAAATATTGGATGACGTGGTTTAAATAATCTTTACCAGGCAGCGTTGAATATTAGAGAAAAATGTTAATCTTTGAGAGAAAAAAAAGCTAAATAGCTTAAAACAGGATAGCCAAAACCCCATAATTTTATCCATGTCTGAGGAAGATGAACCTTAGCTTTAGCAATATATACAATACCTACTAACTGTATATTACAATACTACTTACATCATGTCAATACTAGTCATCAAAAGGTAAAATTCGTAATATCTAATTGAATTTAAGTTGTTCGTACCACGATGGTGTTGATTGAAAATGGAAATTAATGAGATATCATCGAAATCACTAATGTTAGTCTTCTTCAGACATTGATGTACACTTAAGCATATATATAGAAGTCACTGAATGGAGCCTTAAAATGTGCCTTTTATGGGGAGTTGTCCCCATATATTATATAAATCAATAAACAGGTTTTAAAATTGTATTATTATTGAACCAAAAGAAGCTGCCCGTTTATAGCGAATTTGCTTTTAAGCACTTCGATCTTATCCTGAGTACTCAGTCTGAAAAAGAAACCCGTTATATCCAATACGCGGCCGGTGAAGTTGATGAGATACGCGATAGCTACTGCACAACCATAGTTTGATATGCGACATCACATTCCAAATAAACTGTGTGTTATTCCATTATTTAGATGAAACATATATGCGTATGACCACTTCTAAAAGCTTTTGAACACAAATTGAATCATTTGTTCAATAAAATACTTTTTTTTAAAGAAATACTATATCCATGTCCATTCTTGATTGCCACTTTGTGTGGTTCATATGATCGTTTCCTTGTTAGCGGGTTGCTGCTAATATGCAAACTACTGAAACAAGGGTCCTTTGTGGCTAAGTGGACGTCATCACTGTATCTATGTCACACATGACCACAACAATGTGCCGTGTGTTCGATTCGAGTAATGTTTTATTTATGTCATTTGTATTTATTTCCGCATACTAGTGTGCAACACGATTTCATGTGGTGCAGGATCTGCTGACCCTTCCGAAGCACACCTGCTTTTTTAGAGGGATTCATGTTGTTCTATCATTAGTGTTCTGTATAAAGTTTTATGGATCGTTGTTTGTCATTTTGTGATTTTTCGCTTGACCTTTATGTTGTATGCCCTTTGATTTGCTGCTTCTGATTACCACTTTGGTATATACAACCTGTTCTCACTTAAACATGTGATGCTCTCCATCCAAGAAAATATACAACGTTTCAACATAAAAATAATATGCTATAATACTATGTAAGGATTGTGGGAGATTGATATTACAATTTAAATAAAATTCAGTGGACACGACATCATTTTTGCATTGCATTTGAAATAAAGACATACACAATGTTTGTTTAATTGGTGAATGATGTCGATGCATTTTGTTTTGTTATTTTCTCAATATTCAATTGTGATATACACTGCATTTCTTAGGATTAATTGTCGAACTATACCGTCGGACCAGTAGACATATTAAGTCGACATGTAATGCTTCAGTAACACGATTCATAACAGGACATTTGCTGACTTTAATTTGCAATGTCTAAAAGACGGATTAGACGATTCACGGTACATGTATCACGCACAATTGTAAAATGAGTTACAGCAATTACATCATTACATATGGTACCAGGTATATTTCTTTGCGGAGCAGTAGAAAATATGCTAGGACCAGTGAAATGTGGTAGTAAACTGGCCATGGACCAGTACAAAGTTTATTTCTCTAATCGTTTGACTCTTGTTTGTTTTATGGAGCTCCTGTTGACCTAGTTTCTGTTATTTTATTTATGTTTGCACTCATGTTGGTTTGTTTTATTTCAGAATTGGACTTCGTGCCTTCAGCTTTGTCGAAATTCTTTACATTTGTAAAATAAAAAAAAAAAACACTAGTCGCGTTGGTGTATATAAGCAAATTACAGGTCTGTAAGTTATAGACTTTTAAATATGTCATCTGATTCCCCTGATACACCAACAAGTACAACTATTGATAGTACTATACAAGTACCAATTTATGTATAATGATAATATTAATATTATCCTATGTAAACTCTTGGTGTGTGTGCTATCAAAGTTGTAAGCTATAAAACAAATATATAATGCCGAATGAATTTCGACCTCATTATCAATCCTTAGTTTTATGTGTAGTGTATTATAGGTCATGGTTTGTCCGTTTTTCCTTTTATCTGTTTGCCACTGTATTGTCTGTCCCTCTATCATTTACGGCTCCTGATTTCCTCTTTGGTATCTTCAACTTTTTCTTTAGTACATATTACATATCAACTTGAGGGGAAAGGACACCTATCATGCCTACGTAATTAGTGAATATTGTTATAGACCTTACAGTTACCGTCACGTAGAAACACCGTACAAAATAATATCCTTCGTGAATATAATTTGTTTCCAATCAGATTGTTATCATGCTCATCATGTCCTTTATTCGTATGTGGTAGAGTTCAAAAAGTGAAATCTCGAGAAAAATTTAAATAAAATATCCCTATCCTTTGATTTTACGTTCCCCAATTAGCACATATATAGCTAGGTATGATTCACGAATTGAGATACACCTCGACACTGACAGTGAGTACTAGTTAGGAACGAAACCTTACTACAAAAGCTTTCTTCATTCATCACTCATCAACGGGTTTATAATAAGAGTAGCACGAAGGGTGCTACATGTGGTGTAGAAACTACTTACCCTTTCGGGTCATATGTGTTCACACCAGTTTGATGGAGGGGTTCGTGGTGCTCTTTCTTTGGTTCTCTGTCTCATCTTTTGGACATTATATTGGTTTTCATATTACTTCTTTTGTATCGACAAACTTTTCCTACACGCATATTCCTTTTTCTAGATGTGGACTTATCCAACCTTTATAGTCTCCGGGACATTGATTTATATATGTTCTATGTTGAATTCATTCTCGAATAAGTATCAAAGATGACAAAACACAAACGTTGTGCTATCAGGAAAATTGAACCTTGGTACAGTGTTATTGTGGAAAGTGTTTTTTTCGATTAGTTTTTGAATGCCTGCAAATATATGTTTGTATATATATTACATACCTTTGTTAAATGACCAGTCTTTCGTTTACTTACGAATGTTGTGTAGATAAAATTGACGAGCGAAATTAGTTTCCATATCAATAATAATAATAATAATAATTATAACAATAATAATAATAATAATAAATTCTTTATTTATAGAGGGTTACACAGTTAGTTAATAACTAATCTTCCCTGTGGCCCTCATTGCCATATTTAAACATACATTGTAAAGTACACTATATAAAAGTTATACACAAGAAGCAATACATTGTAATAAGCATACACAAAAAAGATTAAGTAAACATTTGATGGTAATTTATGGTACACCATCATTTAAAATGAGACTTTTAACTTTTGTTTTAAATGCATTATGATAAGAAACTTGCCGTAGCGAAAACGGTAGTTCATTCCATACCTTAGGTTAAGAGTATGTAAAAGTTTTCTTAAAGAGATCAGTTTTTGCCTTTGGGATTTGTAATTTTTCACTTGAACATTTCGGAGAGAGTATGGATTTCTGTCAGACAAGTATTGTAATTTATTTTTTGAAAAAAACAGGTGCTTCAGTCTTAGACATTTTGAAACAAGAAGATATTTAGGATATTTGATTCTCTGTTCAATAGTCATCCATCCCAGTTGTTTAAATAGAGGTCCAAATGGTGCTATGGGAATTTGATATAATATCAATCTTGCTGTTCTTATTTTGCAATTTAAGAATGCGATTTAGTGCATCATTAGAACAGTTTCCCCAAACAACACAGCAATAATCAATTAAAGGCAAAATATAACCTGAAAAAAAAAGTTGCTTTGATTCAAGATTTGAATATTGCAAAATGTTTGATGATATTTTAGAACAGATTTGATCAATTTGGTTTTTCCAATTTAGATTTGAGTCAATGTTGATACCAAGTAAATTTTCACAAGCTGAATGATGTAATTGTTTAAAGTTAATAGTCAAAGATAGTTCTTCATTTTAAAATGCAAGTTTTTGCTTTGTTCCAACTATCATACATTTAGTATTATTACAATTTATTAACATATTATTATCCTGGTACCATAATTCAATTCTATTCAAGTCTTCTTGGACTTTAGTTTGTATAGCTGAACTATTTCCCCAGAAATGTGCATTGTAGAATCATCAGCATACATATCAGTGTTGCAATTTGAAATACTTAAAGGCAGATCATTTATATATAAAATAAACAATAATGGGCCAAGTATTAAGCATTGAGGTACTCCATATTTTACTGGGCATTTATTAGAAAGAGCATTTCCAATTTGTACTTGTGTTCTATTTGTCATATAAGAATTAAAAAGAGCAAAAGATTATTCATTGAATTCATATATTTCAAGATTTTTGGTCAACAACATCAAAGGCCTTTTTTTAGATCTAAGAGTATAACTACATTAACATTTCCATTATTCCTTTCCTCTATCCATTTATCTATTATATTGATCAAAGCAGTTTGACAGGAATGGTTTGATCTAAAACCAGATTGGGCATCATGTAGAAGATTGTATTTTACCAAGTGCTGATGTCTTGAGATATGCTTTTCAATTACTTTGGATATAACGGGTAGTACAGATATAGATCTGTGATTTGTAGGGATACATTGTTCTCCTGACTTAAAAATTGGAGACACTTTGGCATTTTTTAATATGCTTGGATATATACCGCTGTCTATTATTCTGTTGAATATATTAGTTAAGGTAGACACAATAAATGGGGCACTGACTTTCAGAATCTTAGGTCCAATGTTATCAGTTCCAGTTGTTTTTGTCGAGATTTAAAAGATCCAGTAGTAGTTCATTCATCTGCACTGGGGGTATAGAAAATTGTGTATTTTGAGATATTTTATCATTAACAAAGTTATACAGTTTACTAAAATTTGTGGAGTCGACATATTTTCACTTTTAAGATTTTCAATACAAGAATTAAAGAACTTGTTAAAGGTATTTGCTATATCTATTGGTCGTGGTCATCCAATAATATGTGTACCACAGTTACCTGATATTGTTTGAACTCGCGCGAATTTATGATTTCCATACATTTGCACTCAATTGACAATAACAGGATGTATGTTTTAATGTTTTATTTATGTAATTGTCCTTTTAATGGATTTAAGATAATAATAACATTATTCTTTTAAATTACTATAGTATATTTTCCGATATCAATTAACAAGAAAAAAACGTAAGCTTGTATACTTGGTTATTTCTAATACTTGATATTTAATGAAAGGCACACTCGCTTGGCGAAATATCAATCAGTAAACCCATTTTAAAGTTGTAGTTGGAATATGTTTTTGCAACAATGGTATTATTGTATACATTACTATTGAAACAAAAGAAGCTGCCCGTATTGGACATAGCAAATTTCTTTTTGTGCACCTCGGCCTTCACCTGAGTAGTCAAGCTGAAAAAGAACCCCGCTCTGTCCAATACGGACCGCTTCTTTTGTCTCAATAGTACTGTATATTTTACTTACAGCTATTCGCAACCGGTGAAAAATATTAAGAAGGTATCCGATGATTATTGTACCACCATAGTCTGATATGGGATATCAGATTCCAAATAAACATCTGTGCTATTCCATTATTTAGATGAAACATATCATCTTACGACCACATCTAAGGGCTTTGGATCACAAGTTAAATGATTTATTCAATAAAATACTTTTATGTAAGCAAATAAATATTCCTGTCCATTCTTGATTGCCCCTTCGTTTAGTTCATATCATGATTTCCTTGTTAGCGGGCTGGTCCTAACAGGAAAACTACTGAGCCCATGGTTCCCTGTTGCTAAGTGGAAATCATCACTCCGAAAGCTTTCCGATCGCCAACACATCTTGGTTAACTGCTACGTGTCATGTGCATCACACATGACCACATATATTTTCCGTTTGTCGTTCCGAAGCACTTGAGTTCTCCAGGGTTTTGTTCTTGTCTTAGTGGGGCTCGTGTTGTTCATGTTGTGCATGTTGGCAACTTATATGACGTCATTAGTTGCAATGTCAGGTACCATTTCCGAGTAAAAACGACGTTCGAATTATCTCGACTCCCAATTCTTCTGTAGGGGGTTCATTTTTGTTATTGATGTTATTTGTATTGTGTTAAGTATACTGGTATCCACCACGATCTATATAGTTTCTGTTCTTTTATCTCCATCTTTGTACTGATGTTGGTTTGTGTCACTTCATATTTGGAATTCGTGCCTTCAGGGTGGTCTAAGCACTTTCATTTATAAACAAAAACAACTACCGGTGGCGTTGGTGTGTGCAAATAAATTGTAGGTCTATATACTCTAGACTTTTAAATATTTCTACTGATTCCCCGTCTATCGTATTAATAGTACTATATAAGTACTAATGTATGCATAATGATAACATAAAGGTTATCCTATTCTGTGAAATCATTATTAATCTTGGCGTTCTTATTTTCGTGGATTTCGGGGATTTCTTGGGTCACGCAAAACTTAAAAATTGAAATCCAACTAAATAACATTTTCCCATTGACGCTTGCCTATAGTGCTTGAAACCACGAATTCAAGAACCCAAGGATCACTGCAGTTTGTAGAAATCACGAATATTGGTGCTAACGAACAAAAGTACTTTCACATTATGTAGAATTCAACACTGTTGGTGTGTATGCTATGGAAGTTTTAAGCTATGAAACAAATACAATAATGGCGTATGAATTTCGAATCCGTTATAAATTCGTAATTTTCTGTGTAGTGTTTTGTATATCACTGTTTGCCCTTTTGTCTGTTTATCCTTTAATCGCTTCATTGTTTGTCCTTCCACTATTTACGGCTTCTGATCACCTCTTATGTATCTTCAAGCCTTTCTTACGTACATATTACTGATCATCTTCAGACAGATAGGGAATATATGCCTATCATTCCTACGTAATCAGTAATAATTGTTGTAGACCTAATTGATGCGTAGAAACACCGAACTAAATATTATCCTCCGTCAATATCATTTCTTTCCAATGAACTTTTTATCCTGTCCATCATTTCCTTTGTGCATTATATGCAGACTTTATACACAGGAGTTTTTCAAGGAAAATCAAACGAATCTATCCCGTTCCTTTAATTTAAGGTTTCGCTATATAGATGATTCCTATCAATACATATGTTTTATGATGTTGTCGATGGTATCTAATTCATTCAGCTTGAGTTAAAGGATGTCAAAGATACAGCGAAGTCTGCTTCATACCTTGTCCTACACCTTGACACTGATAGTGAGGACCCTTTAAGAGGGAAATTTTATGACACTATAAATAATTTCAATGTTTCCATTGTAAGCTTACTATTTATATATTTGTGTATATATCAACATTCCAGTAGCACATGAATATGGAGTGTATATCTCTCAGCTGATCGCATATTCTTGAACTTGTGGCTCCTGTTATGATCTGCGTGATAGAGGGTTACTACTGGTAATGAAGCACCTACTGAATCAATTGTTTTTAGTGGTTAAGTTGAAGTAATCTCTTCGAATGTTTTACGGTCACCACCATGGTTTGGTTAACCGTTACGGAATATCTGTGTTACAAATGACCAGGGATATGTTATGTTTGTTGTAATCACAATCCAGTCATTTTTTCATTCATGACTCTTGACAATGTATGTTCAGAACTCACGAGTACTTGAAATTTTAAAGTATATTCTCGCAATACAACCAACAAATATACGAATCGACCTCAAGTAATCACAAATAAGACATGACATAGGTTGAACTTGGATAAAAGAAAAATAAGCATGAATCGATAGGACGCATGCCAATGCAAGTTTTTCCTTTTATATTTGTTATTTGTCATCTAATTTGGTTTTGTAAATATCATATTTGTTACAATAAAAATTAAAAAAGCATCTCATCTCGTGATTATTTCATTTAAATCTACAATTAGAGTGTATTCTCCATTACGTAACATACAGAACCTTGCTTTATCTCTGTTCTTAATTTAACCAATTATCGAATTAGTATCTGAGACAACAAATCACAAATCAGATAAATCTATCCTGACATGTAAAGTAATCACAACGTACCTCACTAATTAAGCGTTAGAAACAGAAGGGAAAATATATAATGGACAATCCAGAAACAATTACAAAATCTTACAATGTTAGAGAACTAAGCTATCGTATTCATAAAACAAGAACAGAGACGAAACGGTACGATTGTTAGGTATTGATACATGTCCTCGTACAAATGATATAATGGAAATAAGGTGCGTTAAACGTACCCGAAGCTTGCAGCTGTACGATTTTTAAACTTTCGAACTATCTTGCCTTCGGGATAATAAGAGTATATAGTTTCGACCCGTGTGAAAAAAGTGATGAAATAACACAATACAGAAAGTTAAACAAAAAGTGGGTGGTAATTGCTTGCGACGAGCGTGTTTGTGGAAAACAACACAAACATACTTTATCATAAAAATAGCATAATTATCAAAAATATATATACTGTCATTTAAAGCATCTTTTCTATTTAATGCAAAGGACGTTTATTTCTTTGTTTGATAGCTAACATGGCAACTTCAAAAGCTTGTCAACTATTTTGCAGAGTATATTTTGACTTAGTTATAAATGCGATTTTAGAATTCGAACTGTATTTTTTTCTTATCGACAAGCTGGTGCTATTTGATTTTGAAGGTGTTTGCTTCATATTAATCATATCCCAAAGCCAATCGTTGGTGCAATGATAAGCGAGCTCGCCCCGAGTGATATACATCGTGGGTTCGAGTCGCGGGCGGGTCAAACCAATGGCTAGAAATTGGTATTCGCTGCTTCTAGGCTAAGTACACACCTTTAAGGAGAAAACGGCGACGGGTGTCGCGGAATTATGATGATGTGTCCTGATGACTTATCTTCCCACAGACTCTTGCTTTAATGAGCAAGCACAATGCATATTAAACAAATCGTGTTCGTTTAGTAAAAACGGCCATCACCATACGCTTAACGGTCTGCATCCTATCTCGCCAAGATATTGTTGAAGAATTGCTCATTATTACGTTAAATAACAATCACTCACTCACTCCCCTATTCCATAGCTCCAGGATATAAACATCTGACTTATTTTGTCTTCATGTTCAGACCCTTCTAGGTGGAAATCATGTTGTTCTTTTTTATGTTAACCTTCACAACACTAAAGTTCACCAAACAGGTATTAAACTGATATACAACTAAACAGATCTGAATGTTAGCGTATGATTCTCTCCGGGGATAGCAAAACGAGGGTTACACTCGAATGTACAGTTTGCTAGGCCCATGCGTCTCTGATGTATTTCTATTGCAATATACCGTTTCTGACCTTTATCAAAGACATATCAAAAGACAGAAACTTCACCCGAGACAAGATTGACTACGGATGATAGCCTGCTATCTCGATCCATCATAACCAGGCTGTCAGCAACCTGTCTCACAAAGATCTAGTATAACTACAAGATTGGGAAGACCAATATCAAATGCGCTATTTTATTTTAGAATAATTGCTGTATTACTCGACACACACGCTCGGTTTCATCGGAAACACTGTCATATAATGTGAATATGGTTCTTGCATAGGCGAAGAAGCGAATATGGGATAATTGTCTGCAGGTTTTAATTCCTTATGTAATTCTAAGGGATCAATATCAGTTGTTTCTGACAATACCATTTGACACTTGAACATAATATTTAAATTGTCTGTTCCCTCTGGTTTTGTTGCTCCCAAAGACTTTTATATTATTTGACATTTTTATTTGGGCGTACTTTATGAAGGTTATTCCAGAAACGTGTCGCACGCACTGAGTTAGATATGTATGTATTTATTGGAAATATACGACAATATTGTATGTCGTAGACATAATTTTTTCCATACAAATTAACATTTAGGAAGTTGCATCATACATTTACCAAAATCTGCCCAAAAGAGTCATTTGTTTATCATAGTTTTCAACAATTTATTAAAGCGTATCGGCACAAAATGAGTTCCATATAAAAGAGAGTCTAACAATACATTTCACCCTCGTTTTTTGTTGTGGTGTCCGGGTTTCTAATTGTTTTACTATTTTTCTTTGTAATGTCAATTTATGTGTCTAAGTTCCGTGTTGTGATGTCCGTTACGATTCCCGAATTAAATGTTCAGTTCATATCTACCTCTAGTTGCTAGTAGGAGAGGTCATGTCTTATTTACGTTAGTTGTGTTTTTTTTGCGGATAGTGGTGTCCAACACATAGTGTGTTGTGTTTGTGTTTTGCTTGTCATCGGCGTGTGTACCCTATCAGCAAGTTTCTCCGAATTGTCCATTTTTAATTGCCCTGTCAGTATATCTCTTGCGTATATTACACTTAGACACACAATCAAGTAAAGAAACAGCTTTTTATTGCTGTTCGTCATATTTTGTTATTTTGTTTCACGTGTATCTTCTTTTCTGTTAATTCCGTCAATTTAAACTGTGTCAATTTATGACGTTACATATTTAAAGTCGAACGCCCATTTCTTATGTACAGAAAGTACTTGTATTTTGCTTTTGTGTTTTCGTTTGTTTCATATATGTATGTAATAACTTATCTAGTTTTTATACAATAATTAACCAATGTATGACATAGCACCACACAATAAATGATACCGACTATTTCGCACTATTTCACATTGATACAGACCACATATCATACCAAATGTTTTGAAAACATATCTGCTCTTCCGATTTTTCTTGTTTATAGGCATAGGTGCTTCCATTTGTCTCATTTTGTTCAATTGAGAGACTTGACTACCTTTTTTGTTTAAATATTTTGTGTCTGGCGTTTGAAAATATGTGTGTAATCAACCTTTATGATCTCCCTTTACATCACTCTTATATGGTAGTCTATGCTTGACTGTAAACATTGCTCACAGATCGTGTTTTTCGATTTAAAAAAAAAATGACGTCTCCCCTTTGTTAGAATTTTTATTTTCTTCATTACCTTAAATGATTGCAGAACAATAAATTATGTTGCAATATTTTTTTATGGTAGCTGCTCAAATGTTAGATTGACTACAATATATGTATTGACAGAAATATAAAATAAACATATTAATGGATTGCACCAGTTGTATATTATAGTGATGTGCTATATTGGTCAGTTGATTTTCTTGCGTTCATTTTCATATTTTACCAGTATGTATGATCACCTCATGATACTTATACAACAACACATTTGATATGGTTCGAGATTCCGTGTGTTATACATGTAATACACGGATGTCATAGTTATATTTGATTACATGTATTTGTACACAACTCGTTTAACATTTCACTAGCACATTTATATTTATTGATGTAATACCGTATGAGTAACATATCTATGTTATTTACTGTAGTAAGATCATTTCAATCGTTTTTATTTCACCTACGCTGTATAATGTTTCCATTGTATAGATCACCACAGCATTACAAGTTGTATATTATTGTATTGTAGGTTTATTTATGACAGTTTTAATCTATAACTAATTATTTACGTTTATTTTTTTTTCAGGTTTGGGTAAGTGTTATGTTCATTATAGTTCTTTTAATTTAATTAAATATTATAATCACTTGAAAAGAAAGTACTTGTGTATCTAATATGTTTACATTTTATATCCTACGGTGCCTGTGTAGATTATCTTACTTATCATGACTTACACAATATATATTATCTACATTACTGACATACAACATCCAGTATATTATATATTGTACTAAATATCATTATGACATTGACATTATTATAAAATATATTCGTTATCGTAAAGTAATAATGATTGCATTAGCTATGAATTATAAATTGCAATAATTTATATATCATATAATGCATACCAATCCAAAACACTGACTGCTGGGTAAATGATACCCTCGATGACTCAAATTTCACAAGTGAACGAAAACCAAAGACAATATGCATCATGAGTTATATATATCCGAGGGAGATTAACTACAGTCTTTAATAGTACAGAATAGACGAACTATGAACTCATTCTTTACTGTACCAGTAATTATCATCCCAAAATGAATAAGTGTAATTATTATTTATGACGAAGTAACACACAAGTTGTTAGCTGTAATCGGATGGTCGTACCTTTTTTCACTGGGTCGACATACATGCATATGTATTTGTTTTCTTTCAACTATCAGATGTGTCTCATTTTTTTCTAACAAATGGATTCTTAGCATTTTCTGTGAAAGACAGATATCAATTAGATTATTTTCCGTATCAACCACTTCAATGCACAGCCAATTACTTGATTACCTTTTTGAGTTTTTGTTGTGTCATTATATCTCTTTACGCTATGAGTTCCGCGTTGTGTTTCCTGTTACAATTTCCGCATATAAACGATGTTCGGTTCGTCGTTACCACCAGTTGTTTGTAGGAGTGTTCATGTCTTTATTACGTTATATGTGCTTGCTTGCGCATAGAGGTGTCCAATACATATTGTGTTTTGTTTTTCTTAGTTTTGTGTACCTTATGCTGCCTTTTTCTCTGGATTGTCCATTGTTGACTGCCTCGTCGGTGTTCTCTAACGTTTATCTAAACAATAATTATTAAAAAAATGATTTCCTTTATGGTAAACTAAACAAAAGTTATACCTATATGACATTTCATTTTCAAATCCCTTTTGAGCTAACATGTCTTACTGATAACATTACTTACATCCAGTTGTATGTCAGATCACTATGTCAGATCTAATTATCAATGTACACACATGTCTAACTGAAATCACTACTTCAACCATGTTGTATGTCAGATCACTATGTCAGATTTAATGATGCATGTACACACATGTCTTACTGATAACACTACTTATACCATGTTGTATGTTTCAAAGATTCAAAGATTTTATTAATTCAACTCCGGCACCAAGTACAACATGAGCAAACAAATATACATACATAAATACAAATATACATAAATATATTTAATACACACATTATGAACTAAATTGAAAATAGAAAAAAAAAACACAGGGAACAGAGATGACATTTATGAAAACAATATATTTAAACCTTTTAGAAAACGTGATAAATTTGACAATAACTCGATATGACAAAGAGACAACATACCAGCCATATTTTCTGCGTTACTGTTTCTCAAATAATAGTTCGATATATATCTAACTCTAAGATTTATAAATTCAGGATGGGAACATATAAATCAATAGTGAAATTCGTCACCAATTAAATTTCTGAGCATTTTGTACACTCTCTGTGATATTTACTAATATGGTATCAGCGACCAGTTTCAATTGGTCTCGGTGTTGGTCAATGCGTAAAAGGTAGGGTTCTAAACAAAAATATTTTTTAAAGATGGAATAAAAATTACCTCTTGAAGAGTTTGCAATTTCGCTTCTCAATTTTGAACAAATTGATCTACTAAGATTTGTTTTATATTAACTTTAATCCAGTTTACATTGACAGACATCTTATTACTAAAAATAAAACTTAGCCCAATGCTGTCAAAAATATTTTCAACATGTCTTACAAGTAACATTCGTGGTTTCCTTCATTATATAAATTAAACAATAGTCTGCATATTTTTTATGATAACTTTTCATTAGAAATTAATCTACTCCAAAAACAAAGCGTTCTAATTTTAATGCTTATGTCTAACGGATATCTTCCCAATTCACTGTACACTAAAAAAATTGGAGTAGTAGCCCTAACATTTAGGATTCTTTTCAAAAATTGAAGGTGTACTTTCTCAATGTTGTCATTTTTTTCCAATGCCCGATATTTCACATCCAACTAGTAACATCGGTGCTACCAATCAATCGAAAATCTTTAATTGAAAATCAATTGGTAGTCGAAGGTTTCAAATTTTGTAATAGACAGCATATAACGCCTTTTGGGATTCTTCAACTAATTTCTTTTTATGCAAAGTTAACGCTACTATAATTAACACTGTAATGAAATAAACACCCAAATATGAATACGCATCTGTGTAATCTAACTCAATTCCGTCTAATTTAAGTTTTACCTCAGGTCTGTATTTACGCTTAGAAAAAAATGACAACTTTAGTTATACTTGTATTCCCCTCCATTTTCCAAATTGTACAGTAGTTACTAAACTCATCTAACATTGATTGCATTCCATCTAGCGATTCAGGACATAATAGGGTATAGTCTGCATATAAAATTAGGAATATTTTCATATAAATATCTAGTTGTTCATAGAACAGTGAATCTGCCATATCTAACGACGATACACCAGCAATTTCCAAATACGATTCTGAATCACTTAGAAAATTAATAGTACTATATAAGTACTAATTTATGCATAATGATAACATAAAGGTTATCCTATTCTGTGAAATCATTATTAATCGCTTGGTTCTTATTTTTGTGGATTTCGTGGATTTCGTGGTTCATGTAAATCTTAAGAATCAAGATCCAAAGAAATACAATTTTCCCATTGACTGTTGCCTATAGTGCTTGAACATAATTGTGTATGAATTTGGAACCCTTTATAAATCATTAGTTTTCTGTGCAGTGTTTTGTAGATCATCGTTTGTCCTTTGGACGGTTTATCCTTTGGCCGTTTCATTGTTTGTCCTTCTGTCATTTACGACTTCTGAACACATCTTGCGTATCTTCAAACCTTTCTGACATACATATTTCAGATCATCTTTAGTGTGATAGGGAATATATACCTACCATTCCTACGTAATCAATGATAATTGTTGTAGACGTAACTGTTTATTGTTACGTAGAAACACCATACTAAATAATATCCTCCGTAAATATCATTTCTTTCCAATGATATTTTCGAGGAAAATGAAAAGAATCTAATCCGGTCCTTTAATTTCAATTTCCGCTATATAAATCATGTCATATCACTAAATAAGGTTGATGATTTTGTCAATTGCATCTATGCCATTGAGCTTGAGATAAAACATTCCACAGACACAGCAAAGTCTACTTCATACCATGACCTACACCTTGACATTGTCAGTGAGAGCCCTTTAACAACGGTATTTTACGACAAAAGAGATAATTTCAATATTTCCATTGTAAACTTTCTATTTATATATTTGTATATGTTATTACATTACAACAACACCTCTATGTGGAATACACATATCTCAGTTGATCCAATATTTCAGAGCCCATGGTTCCCATTATGACCTTCTTGATAGAGGGTTACTACTGGTGATGAAGCAGCTACTGAATCAATTGTTTCTAGTGGCTAAGATGAATTCATCTCTTGGAATGTTATTCGGTCACCACCATGACCTGGTTTACCGCTATGGAATAGCTGTCTTACAAATGACCACATATATGTTGTTTGTTGTTCATGACTATCACCGGTTTGGTAGCAATAGTAGCACGATGGATGCCATATATGGAACAGGAACTCCTTACTCTCGCCAAGCACCTGAGTTCGCTCTCAGTTTTAGGTAGTTGCCTCTTGCTCTCTCCTCTGTTTTCTGTGTAATGTCATTGTTTGCTTCTTTCCTTTTGGTCATTGTAATGTCTTTTCTTCTTCGATTTATGGAATCAAAGCTATCCCTTTTGTATCTTCACAATTTCCTACGTTGATATTCCTTCTTATAATAGGTGTTGAACAGTTTGTGAATTATCACCCTTGTTTAATGCATTTCTTTGACCTCATATTATTGCTTTGACAGTTGATTATATTTAGGAAGCCGCAGTATATTTTTTGTTCTTGTGTATATGCACTTTAGTTGTTATCATTTTATACATACAAACGTGATTTGAATATTGTTAGATTAATGGGAATATAACCCATGCTGGACTTTTCGGTAACTTCTGTCTAACAACCTTGCTACGGTGATTATGACTAAGTTTTTTGGTCCTTTTTTCTGAAGAGGTTTTACATTTGCTTCCTTCCAACTTTCTGGCAATTTCATCGTTTCCATGGATATATTAAAATTTGTTGCCAGTGCTATGGATATATTTTTAGCAGTCTCATGTAAATATTTTGGGTGCATTTGGTCTGGCCCTGACGATTTAGTAACTTTTAGCTTCTCCAGATGTTATTGTACAGTTTTTGGGCTGAATTTGATCGTTGATAGTTTTTCGTCGGTTCTTTGATCGATCGTTGGAGCGCTTAGACTATCTACTTCGACATTGAAGACACTTTGAAAATATGTTCATTAATTCTGCTTTAATTCTATGGTCCTCCGGTTTCCTTCACCGATACAACTGACCGCCACGATATAATTAAAATATTGTTGAAAGTAGCGTTAAACACCATCAATCAAACAAACAAACAACCATATGTATTTGTATGTGAATCTTAGATCTCAGATGAACTACATCCCAGAAAAATGTTTAACATGCAAACCCTGGCGCCATGACTAAATACGTTAGTAATACATGCTATTATACATTTATTGGTCCAAAATATTACTTCCAAAATAATAATACGAACACAACTGACGACAGCCAAAGATCATAAAAATGTCATTCTGTGACATGTACGTTGAAGCTGTGAAGCTGTATGTATCAAAAACATATCAGTAATAACATTATTACACCATTCCCTTGTCGCATTGTATATTTGACAGTCCATATAGTGATCCGTAGATCTGTAGACAGTTTTCATTCGTATTCAACTAAAAAATATATCTAAAGTGGTATCATTAGTTATGCAGATTCATATACTTGAATAACGGTATAATATATACAATAGTTTACAGATTTATCAAACCAGTAAGAAAGCAATAATTGAAAATTATGATCTCAGACATCCTCATATATGTATATACAGATAAGTAAAATGATTAGAAATAAATTAATTTATCGATCCACTTAAATAGACTCTCACTATAAGCATTCCACGGAAAAAGTTGATCAACAAATATCAATACACATTTATTTTATATTCCAATACATGTTTGTATCCGGATCCACACTCTACTGACTTGGTCCGCAGTGTTCTGTTCAATCAAGAAACTAAGAGTTGATTACATGTTATCATTAATATATATATTTACTATAACTAGGGAAGTCCAATGTCAATGAAGAAATCGCGTAACTCTAATGGCACAAGGCTACAATGGTAAACCTCACTTAATTGAGGACACATATTAACTTTAATAACATAAAATATTGGAAGGCGTGGTTTAAATAATCTTCACCAGTTACGCTTGAATATAAGAGAATAACTAATTGTTTTGAGAGTAAGCAAGCTAAATGGCTTAAAACAGGTTACCCAAAACCCAATAATGATATATATGTCTGAGGAAGATGAACCTTAATCTTAACAATCAATACAATACCTACTAAATGTACATTACAATACTACTTACTTCATGTCAATAATAGTCATCAACATGTAGAATTCGTAATATCTATAATATCTAATTTAAACTTAAATTGTTGGTACCACGATGGTTTTGATTGAAAAGGAAATTAATGAGATAGCATCGTACTAATTAACGTTCATCTTCTTCAGACATTGATATGCACTTAAACCGATATATATAAATGTCGCTGAAGGGAACCTTAAAATGTGACCTTTATGGGGAGTTGTTCTCTTAGGCAGTGATTTGCTATATATGTGTGCACTTTAAGGTATGTAAGACTGTGATTAAGTGGATGGATTGTGCTGACGTTGTTGAGATATTGTAGGTTTTTCTTAAATATTGGTTTTAGTTGTTAATATTTTACGTCCTAATTGTTTTGAGACAAGTAACACTGAAGATATCAATTATACAACAATTTCCCCAGCAATACTATTGTGAATGCCGCCTATTGTACAGGTTGTTGTTGCAGGTCGATATTACAGACCGCTGTGCTAATAGCGAGTTTTATAGTAATTTGAAATTTTTTTGAAACAAGGTTCATATCTTTAGCATAGTCGTAATTAATAGAAAATTTATTCAAACTCCTTCCCAAACCAGTTCATATGAAAGAAAAAATAATCATAATTCCTATTTGATATATTTTCGGTAAATGAACAGTTCGTTCTGGTATAAAATGTTCATCAAAAGTCATCTGCTTAAAATATATCGCTGTATATCTATTCATCTGGAAAAAAAAGAAATACACGTTCAGCTGTATATTATTCCAAATTATTAAAGATGATTAAAAAACGAGAAGTAATATCAATTTCAGATATACCATTTCCACCCGTACAATGTGTTTTTTAGCTTAAAATTCCCAAAAATCCACGTATGATTTGATACAATGTTATTGTGGAAGAAGTGTTTGTCTATCAACATGTGAATGCCTGCACATATATGTTGGTATATATATTACATACCTTTGTCAAATTACAAGTCTTTCTTTCACTGTGTTGATCAAATTGACGAGCGAAATCCGTTTCCATATCAAATATATCTCAGTCAAGATCGTTGTCATCCAATAATATGTGCACCACAGTTACCTGATAGTATTTGACTTCGAGCGAATTTATGATTTTCGCACTCGATTGACAAACAGATGATGTATGTTTTTTATGTTTTAATTTATTCAATTGTCTCTTTGGATCACAAGTTTATTGATTTATTCAATAAAATACTTTTTTGTAAGAAATGCAGTATTCCTGTCCATTCTTGATTGTTCCTTCGTTTGGTTCCTATCATGATTTCCTTGATAGCGGGTTGGTTCTAACAGGAAACTACTGATCCCATGGTTCCCTGTTGCTAAGTGGAAATCATCACTCCGAAAGCTTTACGATGGCCAGTGCATCTTTGTTTACTGCCTACGGGTTGTCTGTGTCACAAATGGCCAAATATATTAACCGTTTGTCATTCCGAAGCACTTGAGTGTTTTCGTGTCTTAGTGGGGTTCGTGTTGTGCATGTTGTCAACTTATATGACGTCATTAGTTGTAATATCAGCTACGATTTCTGCGTAAAAACGATGTTCAAATCGTCTCGACTCCCAATTCTTCTGTAGGAGGTTCATATTTTTTAATTTATGTTTTTTGTTTTGTGTTACGTATACTGGTATCCAACACGATCTTATGTTGTCCGAGATTCTGTTCTTTTATCTATTCCCATGTTTGTACTGATGTTGGTTTGTGTCACTTTTGAAATGGAATTGGTGCTCTCATTGTGGTCTAAGCACTTTCATTTATAAACAAAACCAACAACCGGCAGTGCTGGTGTATGCAAATAAATTATAGGTCTAAATGTTATAGACTTTTAAATATATATACTGATTCCTCGTCTACATTAACAAGTACATATTATTAATGGTACTATATAAGTACTAATTTATGTATGATGATAACATCAAGGTTATCCTATTCTGTGAAATCATTATTTATCTTGGGGTTCTTATTTTCGTGGATTTCGTGGATATCGTGGTTCACTCAAAGCTTAAAAATTAATATCCAACGAAATACAATTTTCCCATTGACTGTCGCCTATAGTGCTTGAAACCACGAATTCAAGAAACCAAGGAGCACTGCATTTTGTAGAAATCACGAATATTGTTGCTAACGAACAAAAGTACTTTCACATTATGCAGAATTGAACACCGTTGGTGTGTATGCTATGGAAGTTTTAAGTATGAAACAAATAAAAAATGAAGTATGAATTTCCAACCCGTTATAAATCCGTAGTTTTAGGTGTAGTGTTTTGTATATCTTTTGATTATTTGAATATCAGTTGATTATTCTTCTGTTCTTGTGTATGTGTTTTGGATATTGTTGAACGTACGCGAATATAACCCATGCTAGACTTTTTGAGAACTTCTGTCTAACAGCCTGGCTACGGTGATTATACTACTAATCTATGCAAATAATAGGTATTTGACTCCTGACAATGTATCTTCAGAACTGACGAGTACATGAGCTTTTATGTATATTCTCGCAATACAAACAAAGAACGAGCCGACTGCAAGTAATTACAAATAAGACAGGCCATAGATGATAATTTAGAGAACTTGAAATAATGAAATATAAGCGTGAATCGATAGGACGTATGCCAATGCAAATTGTACGATATATTTTTGTTATCTGTTATCTAATTTGGCTTTGTAAATATTAAACATGTAACAATATAAAATACAAATGCCTTTGCATATGGAAATGTATTAAGTAAGAGGATACATTCTAACTCACGGATCTCGTTATTATTTGATTTAAGTCTACAATCAGTGTGTTTTCTCCATTACGTAATATACGGAACCTTGATTTATCTCTGTTCTTAATGTAACCAAATTTCGAAGTAGAGTCTGAGATAACAAATCACAAATGAGAAAAATATAACCTGACATGTAAGGTAATCAGAACGCACCTCATTAAGAAAACGTTAGAGAAAGCAGAAGAAAAAATATATAATGGAAAATCCAGAAACAATTGCAAAATCTTAAAATTTTGGAGAACTGAGCTATCGTATTCATAAAACAAGAACAGAGACGAAAGGGTACGTCTTTAATGTATTGGTGCATGTCCTAGTACAAATGACATAATGGAAATAAGGTGCGTTAAATGTACCCGAAGCTTGCAGCTGTACGATTTTTAGACTTTCGAACTTTCTTGCCTTGGGGATAATAAGAGTATATAGTGTCGACACATGGAAGTTGCTATTTATAGAATATTTTTATGGCATTAATATAGACAGGAACAAGTTAAATAAAGGAACAAAGTGATGAAATAACAAAATATTTTTATTGAACATGAATATGCATGCAGAAAGTTAAAAAAGTATGTGGTAATTGCGTGTCACGAGCGTCTTTGTGGAAAACAACAAGACCATACTTTATCATAACAAATATCATAATTATCAAAAATACGTATACTGTCATTTAAAGCATCTCTGATTCTTTCTATTTATTGAAAGGGACGTTTATTTCTTTCCTTAATAGCTGTCATGGTAACTTCAAAATCCTGTCAGTTATTTTTCCGAATATATTTTGACTTAATTATAAATGCGGTTTTGTAATTTGAACTTTATTTTTTTCTTATCGACAAGCTAGTGCTATATGATTTTGAAGTTGCTTGCTCCATATCTATTATATCCCTTACCATATCGTTGGTACAATTATTAGCGAGCTCGAGTGATGCACATCGTGGGTTCGAGTCGGGGATGGGTCAAAGCAATGGCTAGAAATTGGTATTTGCTGCTTCTAGGCTAAGTACACACTTTTAAGGAGAAAGAGGAAACTTGTGTCGCGGAATTGTGATAATGTGTCCTGGTGACTTATATTCGCACAGATTCTTGCTTCAATAAGCAACCACAATAATAATTAAACAAATCGTGTTCGCTTAGTAAAAACGACCATCATCATCAGCTCAAAGAACTGCAACCTATCTCGCCGATTTATTGCTGAACAATTGCTCATTTTCACATTAAATAACAACAACTCTCTCACTGCCCTATTACATACCGCCAGGATATAAACATCTGTAGCCCTTTTCACAAATATAAGTATAGTCCGAACTTTTTCACTTAAGATTATCGTACGACAATTCCTAAGTCTTTTTCACAAAGATTATCTTACGACCAATTTTAATCTTACGACTAAAATTACGCTTACGATAAAAAAAAATCCTTCCTTTGGTGTACTCGATGCAACATTATGTGATAAATTTTGACGGTGACTTGCGACAGGTCAATGGTTTTCTCCGGGTACTCCAGTTTTTTCCACAAATAAAACTGACCGATATATTGTTGAAAGGGGCGTTAAACACCATAAACCATCTTCCTTGGCAACCTTGTTTCATTTTCATCGCAGAATGTCTTTGTATTGCTTTCAGTATTATCTGAACTACGATTTCTATGAAAACCTTGTTAAAAAGACCAAAGAGGTAACTTTTCACAGACAGTCTCAGAGAATATACACAAACTAAGTTATTAAATCAGACTAACGAATAACATTTAAAAAAATCTAGAAATGCGAAAGTCTACATGTTTCTGACGCTCAAACAAAACATTTTTTTCTTAATAGAAATATTCTATATTACATCCCCGGCACTATTTTATTAGCTGCTTTTATGCTATGATGTGTTTGTAGGTTTATATATAATTTTATTCTTATATATGAATCTGTCACCAATAACTGCACAAAATATGAACAAGTATGATTTTCGTATAGAGGAAAATGTATAATGCATGTAGATTAATATGATATATGATTATTATCATTACTTGAGGTTATTCGTCATCATCCACGCGTGGTCACTTTTGGTAGAAGCATTGTTTTAAGGGAGTGCATTTGGAGTTTGAAAGAAACCTATTCCTATATATTATCCATGCTGGATAAATCATTTCATCGTTGTGTTTCAGCAAAATATTTACACTCACATTGTATTTCTTTTACATCCGTTTTTCAAACCTATCCCCTCTCCTCAACAAATATGTAAACGCCGATTCTCTACTATTAAAGGAATAGTTACTTGCCAATTAAATGTAAGTTGTTTTTATTAATCTTAATATTAGCACCTGGTAGTTTATAAGATGTTCTACATATTAGCAGAAAGGCAGTGGCTCTGTTTACAACTGAAAGTTTTGTATGATTAGGCATTCAAATCATTTCCTTAATTCTATTAGAAAGTGCTAAGAATAGCTTAAAATAGCTCTGACAATGAATTTTGTTTATGTAACATTCCATCTTTATTCAAATTAAAGTCATGGGTACCGCATCTTTCTGGATCCAATAATAATAATAATGTTGTCGAATCATTAAAGATTTTTACTAAAAGTCTACAGGAAGAAGGAATATATGCTTAGTATATTTTTGCATTAAACATTATTAATGAGCTTGATATTAGTGGTGATTTCGTAAATACATATATAACCAATTTGACAAATTTAAAGTAAATTACACGATATTCTATGATTTAACAATATGTGTCCATGTAGTAAGATAGAAACGTACATGTATGAAAGTAACATTAAAGGAAAGCTTTAATATGTTACTGATAAAATTTATCCCAATGTTGCTCAGATAACCCAAGTTAGATGTGTTTATCATCGATCAATCATGAAGACTAAAAAAATATCCCTGTTATATATTAATATAACAGAAGTTGCCAGAAATTAATAAATTGTATTACAAATACAAAAGCAATAACGAAACGATATTATTGCATCCAGAAATTACCAGTCGTATAACGGCTTTTTAAACAACATCTTTGTATTAACAAAAATAAGCATAGGAAAAGAAAAATCCATCCCATGTTGTCAAGTAGTCTTTTCGATTGTCGACCGTTCCCAATTTTGAAATCTAAAATAAAAAGAATTATCCTCATTTTTTTGTCAGATGATATGTAAACAATACACTTTGTTGCATTGAAAATGTAAATGTACGGAATATATCGTTATAGACTCTGTTATTAGGCACGCCAAAGAGGAGTTAACAACAATATTATGTGTAGCGTCTGTTTGTATGAAACCAGATTTATTTCAATAAACATTTATCAATATGTGTAATAAGGTTTGTCATACGGTCAGAGAAAATGCGCTAACGGTGAATGATTCTCTTATTTTTAAACCGAAGCGCCAATCCATCGTCCTTCTTTTTTGTTCTTTTTTTTACTTACGATAAAAGATAAGACAAATATTTCTCTTACGTTCGACACTTTACACTTACGACAGGGTAGTTTTACACGTAAAGTTAGGACAAATTTTAAACTTAAGATTATCGTAAGTATGTTTGTGAAACTCTTTATGATCTTAGTTTTACACTTACGACAATTTTTCATCGTAAGAATTTTTGTGAAAAGGGCTACTGACTGATTGTGTCTTCATGTTCTGATTCTTCTACGTGGACATCCTGTTGTTCTTTTAGATGTTCACCTTCAAAACAATTAAGTTCATCAAACAGGAATAAAACTTATATACTACTAACATGTCTGACTATTAACGCATAATTTTCATCTTCATCGCAGATAGAACAAAGAGTGTTACACTCGAATGTACTGTTTGAGTCCCATGCGTCTCTGATGTATTTCATTTACAATATACCGTTTCTGACCAATATCAAAGACACACCAAAGACAGCAACGTCATCTGGGACAAGATTGTCTACGAGTGATAGCCTGCTATTTTGATCCAGCATAAATAGGCTGACAACAACCTGTCTCACAGAGATCTAGCATCACTAGAAGATTAAGAAAACAAATATCAAATGAGCTATTTTATTTTAGAAAGATTGTTGTATTACTCGACACAAACGATTGGTTCCCTCGTAAACACCGCCATTCAATATAAATATGGTCCTTACATGGGTGAAGAAGCAAAGATGGGATTATTTTCTTCAGGTTTTAATTCCTTATTCCATTTTAAAGGGTCAATATCAGTTATTTCTGACAATAACATTTGACACTTAAAATTAACCATTTGATTTTAATTGGCTATATTGTCTATGACCTCTGTTTTTGTGGCTTCCAAAGACTTTTATATTATTTGGCTTTTTTACTCTGGGCGTACTTTATGAAGGTTATTCCAGAAACGTGTCGCGCGCACTGAATTAGATATCTGCGTATTTATTTTAAACCTACTACATTATTGGATGTCGTAGCCATAATTCTTTTATATCAATGAACAAAATAAATTCATTTTTAAACATTTAACAAAATCTGTTTCCAGAGTCAATTTGCTAATCACAGCCCATTCAATTAGTTTGTTTAATGGTTCTACACGTGTCTGATTTGAAATGGGTAACTTGGTTAATACCTTCTCCATATAAATATGGATGAAAATTACATGCAGCATTATTATAAATTAACAATTAGCAATTATCTTTTTACATTTAGCAAAATCTGCCCCAAAGAAACATTTGCTTATCATAGCCCATTCAATTATGTTTTCAATGATTTCACACGTGACATATTGAAAATGGTTAACTTGGTTGATATTGTTTCCATATGAATATGGATGGAATTAGCATGCATAATTGTATGTATACATACGATCTGTATAGTAGTAGTAACATATAGTGCAAGTTTAAAAAAAAATAATTAAAGCATATCGGCAAAAATGTGTTCCATAAAAAATATAGTCGAACATGACATATCATTTGCTTAATTAGTAAGAAAGGATATGCGTGTACATGAACATCACTCTCGGTTATTTTATTGTGTCCGAGTTGCTCATCTTGTTATTATTTGTGTGTGTGTGATGTCCTATTAGGTGTGAGAGTTCCGTGTTGTGAAGTCCGTTGCGATTCCACATAAAGTGTTCGGTACATCTTTACATGTAGTTGGTGGTAGTAGAGCTCTTGTCTTATTTACGTTAGTTGTGGTTATTTTGCGGATAGTGGTGCCCAACACACATTGTGTTTTGTTGTTGTTTTGTTTGTCTGCAGCTTGTGTATTCTATGCTGCCAGTTTCTCTTGATTGTCCATTCGGTATTTTGTTACGTTTATGTACACTTATGCACAAAGTCAAGTAAAGGAACAGCTTTTTTATTAATTTTTTGCATATTTTGTTATTTTGCTTCATAAACAATCACGTGTATGTCACTTTCCTATTAATACCGTGAATTTGAAATATGTCAATTTACGTCCTTACATATTTAAAGTCGGATGCAAATTTCTTATGCACAGAAGGTATGTGTATGTTGTATTTGTTTTTCTTTTATTTCATTTAAGAATTGAATGAATTTTTTGTAGTTTTATTACCGTGTAAAAGCGTGGACTGAAGCATATTTTGTATGAAGCTACACAAAATGCATTGAATGCTGATAATTGGCAATGAACGAGTCCTCTCCATTGTGATCTGTCTTGCACCTGTCTGGTTGCCTCTGCCCATGTGTTGAATCCTAGCTGTTTCCTTTCTTTTTCTACCGATCTCTAAACATATCTAAACAGGAGATGAAGGTAGTTCGCGTAGCTGGTCAATACATGATTCAATGCGAGGCAGCGGAAACGCATCTTTATGGGTAACAGAGTTAAGTTTTCTATAATCCATACAATAGCGAATTTTTCCGTCCTTCTTCATGCAGATTACAGGAGCCGCAGCTCATTCCGATGAGGAAGGTTGAATTATTTTCTTTCCCAATAAGTCCATCACATACAGGTTTTCTTTTTCCTCAAACCCAAAACGGTGTCCTTCTTAGTCTTTCCTTTATTGGTGTAGCATTACCTGTATCCATACGGTATGTCTGTGAAGTGGTCAATATCCATGTCATCAACTGAAAAGGTACCTTGAAACTTTATTAATCATTTTATCAGTTGAATTTCTTGTTCTTTTGACAAGTGCTTTTTAGATCTTTCCAGTAAATCGATCAAGTGTGATGGTACATCACATGGTTCCTCGGTTTCAGTCTGGTTTAACTGTCTTATTTGCACTTCATTCCTATCTGCAGTAGTCTCCTCAATGTCATCACATTCTGTGTTGATTGTTTCTTCAACTTCAATTCCTACTCCAAGATCACTACCTTTCTTCAGTGATATGAACTCGTTTGTAGCATTATTGAAGACTACTGGTATTTCAGCCTTATTAGGTACAACCACGTAAGGCATTGTGATTCCTTTCAAGTCTGGGAATGGTTGAAAACAAACATCAGTGTCAAAGTCATTTTCAAGTTTCACTGTACATTGAATTGTGGACATCGGAGGGACAGTGATTCGCTTATTTAATTGTATTCGAGACACTTTGATGTCCTTTTCTCCAGCTTTAGCAAACTTTGCGACCAACTTCTGATTTTCTATGCTAATTGTATATCTACCTAAGTCAATGATCGCATGTTAAAGATGCAACAAATCTAGACCAATAATGATTGGATCTGTAGTATTAGCCACAATGAGCCTCCATTTTGTTTCTGTGTTCCCAATTTTGAAACGGCTATGTCCCCTGATACAGTCTTTATGCAAGTAGTGTGTCCTGCCCCTTTCAGCGGAAAAAACCGTGCGCAGCCAACTGGTAATTTCAAGTTCTTGAAACAATCTTCACTTACAACTGCAATTTGAGCCCCAGTATCGACGATTCCATCAATCTTGCGTCCGCTTATGGAGATAGGCAGAACAAGATTGATTCCATCATATTTATTGGTCTTTGATATTTCTTTCACTTGGAACATACCAGAATCATGTTCATTTTGTTTTGACTTGTCCTTGTTCTCCATTACGTCTGAAGAGGGTTCCTTGCTAGAGCCAGTGGAACCGGCCCCCAACACAGCATAGGATAGCGTTGTGACGGAGAATCAGCCAATTCACAAATATCAGGGAAACCGGCTCTTTGTAACAGGTTATCCTGCCTTGACTGCAGGACATTACTAGAATAGTTTACATTAGTTGAGTCTTCCAATTTCCTAGTTGTACCAAAGCCCCCTGGTTGCTGATAAATCGGCGGCTGGGCTACTTCCCTGACCCTTGATCGCTTAAAGGTTAGTTCGAGTTGGCGATTTTGATGTTTTATTTGGACATTGATTGCTATAATGTCCCACTTCTTGTCATGAGAAACATCTGACCTCATACTAGGTGACGGTGTCCTTGACCTACTTCTTCCGTATTATTGATTCCTTGACACTAGACTCAAAATCTTGGATGTGTCTTTTTGCATATTTGAAACGTCATTCTCAGTTTTTTTCAAGTCGATCTTCAAACATTTCCAGAGTCGCTGTCTGACGATTCGTCACTTTCAAAATTAGCATGTTGTACTTTCCGTATGTGTGGCTTAGCATGCCCAAATAATACTTTCTGATTATATATGGAGCTCGTAGCGTATTATAGCGCTTGATCGATTCTGGATGGATTTTCATCCATAGCAGCTAATCCTGCTTTGTTGTCATTGCAACCTTTCAAGAAAGCATCAACAGCCATCAATTCAACAATATCTTCAGTGGCTTCGCTGTACCCATCGGTAGCCATTTCTTGCACTCTCTCAGTAAGCTCTTCTATTGACTCTTCTACATTTTGCTTTACATCCTGAAGCTGTTTCCTGATTGAATGTGGAAGATCTTTATTACCAAGCCGTGGGAACATTTTTCCATCACTAACTTAAAATCCTTTTGTACTGATTGAGGACGCGTACTGAAAAACTTCAAAGCTTTCCCTCGCAAGCATAGAGGAAAATTGTAAAGTTTCTGGGCATCTGTCCATTCAAAACGCAAGGCAGTATGCGTAAATTGCAGGTGGTATGATTTCCAATCCCCACTTCCATCATAAGTCGACAACTTTGAGAAATGAGGATGTGCGACCGACAACTTGTTACTACTGGATTTAACACTCTTGGTTGTTTTCTTAATTTGTTCGCTTCTCTGTGTTGTTTCTTAAAGATTATCATCAGACATTTTTTTGTTATGTGTTTCTTCTTCTGACATATGACCTTTTCCTCTTGGCCCATGACTATTTGTGTGTGCAAATTTGTCTATCATTTTTGATGTTTTGACATGTTGAATTTCTTCTTCTAACTGTTTTATTCTCTTATTTTGATCTAACAATTGTTTTGCCTGAGCTTTTGCAGTTGCATCTGCCTTTTCAATGTAATTTTATTGCGCATCTACCTTTTGCATCAATTGTTCCCGTTCCGTTTTCAATTCATACATTTTCCCATCTAATTTACTAATTTGTCCCCGATAGTGTCCGTTCTGTCTATGCAGCTCCTCTTCCCTTTATGGTTGGTACTTTGACTCTTGAGTCCTTAAAGCCTCTGTCAATCTAGACATACTCTCTTCTCCTTAACGAAGCCTATCAGCCAACAACTCATTTTGACTAGTAATTGCTGTCAATTCACTTTTTAAAGTGTCTATATTATTTTACCTTTCTAAGCTCCATGGTATTGGTCGCATCAGATTGCTTATTAATCAGTACCTCTGTTTTGTACTTCTCCATGAGCTGTTTCGTGTTATCTTTCCTCACAGGCTCTGTTTCATCTATCTCAAAGGTTATTCTACCACTCATCACTAGTGGGTCCCAGATATGAAACGGTACCCCATCTATCAATTTAAGTGACTATAAATTCAGAGCAGCTCTGAGCTGTCTTTAATAATCATTCCTGATCTTTTTTCTCCTCTATCTGTGATGGTCATAAGCTCATCCTTTGTGGCAGTATTTATGTTAATTGGTTTCTTTGACATATTTCCAAATTCAAATTTTCAACTATTCATTGAGTTATATATGATTTTAATTTTAGACTAATTTTAACTTAAACTAATAAACTAAGTGTTAGGCAAGAGCTAACCTGCAGAACAATTTTCGTAATTTTAATTCCGAATAATCGTCAAGCAATGGAGACCTGCAAAGCAATTCCCCAAACTTTAATTCAAAATTGCTAAGCAAGCGGAACCTGCAAAACAATTTTACTAACTTGATTAAATAAAATGTCGAGCAAGGGTAACCTGCACGACTTTCATTCCCTAAATTTAATTGTTTGCTATTACTAAACTTTATTCATAACATGATTAAATAAAATGTCGCATAAGGGTAACCTGCACTACTTTCATTCACTGAATTTAATTGTTTGTTATTCAGATTAATAGAATATGCCATCAATTTACAAGACTGACAACAAATTATTCATTTTTTCTCTTTTTTTTTGCTTGAAACTCTGAACTGTTTTCCTTCTGAAAATCAAAGTTAAAGTATTGCTTAATTCTAAGACAAAATGTAGCAACTTGAACAACATTTCAATCTAAAGACTTGGCCAGTCCTCAAGGCAACCAATTGTAATGACGAAATACAAATCAAACTTTAGTAGTTCACAGTAAATATTATTACAAATCAATAATAATCATTACTTGTATCACAATGGCTGTCATTTGTGATTGTGAACTGAAGCACGAATAATCAATTCGCAAAATTATAGAGTGTTTTAGTAAAGTATATTGAAATCAATCATCAATACTTCACTCACTATGTGTCTCCATAGCAATTGAGCTCTCGGCTTACGATTTCAAATTTGTTCTTTGAAATAGCTTAAATTGAACTGTTATTATTCAAATAAATTTACTTTTTATCAAACTTAGTCAACAGTCAGAACTTGTATATATGTATTTCTAAACCGTTTTATAGCAAAAACACGCGTACACACAATTTCAGTTTGAACAGGTTTAACTGATGCAAAACTTTGCTTCAAACTTGTAAGGGACAGACAATTGACAAAGTGTGTATTTATGTTGTGTCTGCTGATTTTTTCCAAAAGAACTTAGTCCAGGGCAACCGTTCTGAACTCTTATAACTGCCTCTTCACCTTATTATTAACCACCCGAGGTGAAAAGTATCAATTAGACACGAATAAATAAACGCCAATCAAAAATATGCATGGATGACAAATGTCTTGTCAACTATAGTACACAACAATAAATTTACTACCCCCCTTTTTCTTCTCTAGTTTAGAAAAATACTTTTCACCAAGGTTTATAAGCATGAACAAATATGGGGTGAGCCTTTTTATTTTGTGCGGAAATTGTGTGTAAATACCAACACAAAGCACAACAACAGCTTGAAACTTGTATCAGTTCACCGTATTCTTTGTACAGTGAACACTATTCAGCAAACTCCATGCCCTGTTTTTTTTGTTTTTTGTTTATTTTTCCTCAGTCTAATTTCTTTATTAACCGTGAGTAAAACAAATAAACAGCAGCCAGCAATAGGACTACAACTATAAATAAGGCCCACGGAAAGAATAATTCACATCACCGATATTGTATCCGATGAAATGAAAATTTGACAAATCTCCCGCACCGTCTGCACGAGAAATTCGAAGCCCGCGAAAATTGAAAAAAAATAAATTGTTGTCTTTAGGCTTTTTCACAATCTCACACCAATATGGTAGAATTGATGGCATGCGAAATGAATTAGAAGAGCTTATCCATTGTTATTATTAATTCATATATTAACGATAATTACGAAAGTCCAATGAACCAACCGATTAACAATAATGGTTCTATGCTTTCTCAAGGAGTAAATCTCACTTAGCTGAGGACACCTGTCAGCTTCGCTAAAGCAAACTATTGTATGACGTGATTTAAATAATCTTTACCAGGCAGCGTTGAATATTAGAGAAAAATGTAAATCTTTGAGAGAAAAAAAATAAACAGCTTAAAACACGATAACCAAAACCCCATAATAGTATCCATGTCTGAGGAAGATGAACCTTAGATTTAGCAATATATACAATACCTACTAACTGTATATTACAATACTACTTACACCATGTCAATAATAGTCATCAAAAGGTAACATTCGTAATATATAATTTAACTTTAAGTTGTTCGCACCACGATGGTGTTGATTGGAAATAGAAATTAATGAGATATCATCGTAATCACTAAGGTTAATCTTCTTCAGACATTGATATACACTTAAGCTTATATATAGAAGTCACTGAATGGAACCTTAAAATGTGCCTTCTATGGGGAGTTGTCCCCATATATTATACAAATGAATAAACAGATTTTAAAATTGTATTATTATTGAACCAAAGGAAGCTGCCCGTGTATAGCGAATTTGCTTCAGTGCACTCGACCTTATCATGAGTACTCAGTCTGAAAAAGAAACCCGTTATATCCAATACGCTGCCGGTGAAGTTGATAAAATACGCGATAGCTACTGCCCAACCATATGTTGATATGGGACATCACATTCCAAATTGACTGTGTGTTATTCCATTATCTAGATGAAACATATATGTTTATGACCACTTCTGAAAGCTTTTGAGCATAAATTGAATCATTTGTTCAATAAAATACTTTTTTAAAGGAAATATTATATTCATGTCCATTCTTGATTGCCACTTCGTTTGGTTCCTATGATCGTTTCCTTGATAGCGGGTTGCTGCTAATAGGCAAACTACTGAAACAAGGGTCCCTTGTGGCTAAGTTGATGTCATCACTGTATCTATGTCACACATGATCACAACAATGTTCCGTGTGTCGTTCCGGAGCATTTAAATTCGCCCGTTTAGTTCCGTGTTGTGATGTCCGCTACGATTTCCACGTAAAATCGATGTTCGATTCGGGTAATGTTTTCTTTATGTCATTTGTATTTATTTTCGCATACTGGTGTCGAACACGATTTCATGTGGTGCAGGATCTGCTGACCCTTCCGGAGCATACCTGATTTTTAATGGGGTGCATGTTGTTCTATCATTAGTGTTTTGTATAATGTTTTATGGATCGTTGTTTGGCCTTTTGCTATTTTTCGCTTGACGTTTGTGCTGTATGTCCTTTGGTTTACTGCTTCTGAATACCCCTCTGTTATCTTCAAGCTGTTCTCACTTAAACATGTGATGTTCTCCATGCAAGAAAATAAACAACGTTTCAACATAAAAATAATATGCTATATTACTATGTAAAGCTTGTGGGAGATTGATATTACAATTTAAATAAAATTCAGTGGACACGACAAATTTCTGGAATATTCATCATTTTTGCATTGCATTTGAAATAAAGACATGCAAATTTTTTGCTTAATTTGTGAATGATGTCGATACATTTTGTTTTGTTATTTTCTAAACATTCAGGTGGAACCAAATCGTCGGACCAGCAGACATATTAAGTCGATATTTAATGCTTCAGTAACTCGATTCATAACAGGACATTTGCTGACTTTAATTTTTAATGTCTAAAAGACGGTTTGGAAGATTTACGGTACCTGTATCACACACAACTGTAAAATGAGCTACAGCAATTATATCATAGCATATGGTACCAGGTATATTTCTTTGCGGACCAGTAGAAAATATGCTAGGACCAGTGAATTGTGGTAATAAACTGGGCCTACATCAGTACAAAGTGGACATTTTGCTTAACCCTTGATGAGTTATTATAAGATGTGCTGCGGTATGTTGTTTCATCACGAAGTACATCATTGCAGTTTATTTCTGTACTAGTTTGACATTTGTTTGTTTTATGGAGCTCCTGTTGTCCGAGTTTCTGTTATTTTTATTCGCGTTGGTGTATACAAAGAAATTGCAGGTCTGTAAGTTATAGAATTTTAAATATTTCATCTGATTCCTCGGATACACCAACAAGTTCAACTTATTGATAGTACTATATAAGTACAAATTTATGTATAATGATAATATTAAGGTTATCCTATATTTAGAAATGAAAACTCTTGGTGTGTGTGCTCTCAAAGGTTTAAGCTATAGAACAAATATATAATGGCGTATGTATTTCGAACTAATTATCAATCATGAGTTTTCTGTGTAGTGTATTATAGGTCATGGTTTGCCCGTTTGTCCTTTTATCTTTTAGTCACTGTATCGTCTGTCCCTCTCCCATTTACGGCTCCTGATTTCCTCTTTGGTATCTTCAATTTTTCTTCTGTACATATTACATATCAATTTGAGGGGAAAGGACAGATATCATGCCTACGTAATTAGTGATAATTGTTGTAGACCTTACAGTTACCGTCACGTAGAAACACAGTGAAGACTAGTTAGGTACGAAACCTTACGACAAAACCTTTCTTCGTTCATCACTCATCAACGGGCTTGTAACAAGAGTAGCGCGGAGGGTGCTACATGTGGAGTGGAAACTACTTACCCTTTCGGGTCATATGTGTTCACTCAAGTTTGATGGAGGGGCTCGTGGTGCTCTTTCTTTGGTTCTCTGTCTCATCATTTGGACATTATATTGTCTTTCATATTACTTCTTTTGTATCGGCAAGCTTTTCCTACACGCATATTCCTTCTCCTAGATGTGGAATTATCCAACCTTTGTAGTCTCCGGAACTTTGATTTATATATGTTCTATATTGAATTCATTCTCGAATAAGTAGCTAAGATAACAAAACACAAAAGTTCTGCTATCAAGAAATCGAACCTTGGTACAATGTTATTGTGGAAAGTGTGTTTGACGATTGGTTTTTGAATGCCTGCAAATATATGTTTGTATAAATATTACATACCTTTGTTAATTGACCAGTCTTTCCTTTAGTGACGAAAGCTATGTAGATAAAATTGACGAGTGAAATCAGTTTCCATATCAAATATGTGTCTGTCATTATAATAATAATAATAATAATAATAAATTCTTTATTTATAGAGGGTTACACAGTTAGTTAATAACTAATCTTCCCTGAGGCCCTCATTGACATATTTAAACATACATTGTAAAGTACACTATATAAAAGTTATACACAAGAAGCAATACATTGTATTAAGTATACACAAACAGATTAAGTAAACATTTGATGGTAATTTAAGGTACATCATCATTTAAAATGAGACTTTTAACATTTGTTTTAAATGCATTATGAGAATGTACTTGCCGTATCGAAAACGGTAGTTCATTCCATAGCTTTGGTCAAGAGTATGTACAAGTTTTCGTACAAAGTTCAGTTTTTGCCTTTGGGATTTGTAAATTTTCCCTTACAACATTTCGGAGAGAGTAATGATTTCTATCAGACAAGCATTGAATTTTATTTTGTAAATATACAGGTGCTTCATTCTTTAGACATTTTGAAACAAGAAGATATTTATGATATTTGATTCTTTGTTCAATAGTCACCCATCCCAATTGCTTAAATAAAGGTGCAGATGGTGTTATGGGATCTTGATATAATATCAATCTTGCTGTTCTTTTTTGCAATTTAAGAATGCGATGTAGTCCCTCATTAGAACAGTTTCCCTAAACAACACAGCAATAATCAATTAAAGGCAAAATACAACCTGAATAAAAAAGTTGCCTTGATTCAAGATATACATATTTCTTATTTTTTGAAAGAAGATAGATTTTTGATGGTATTTTAGAACAGATGTGATCAATTTGGTTTTTCCAATTTATATTTGAGTCAATTTTGATACCAAGTAATTTTTCACAAGCTGAATGTTGTTATTGTTTAAAATTAATAGTCAACGATAGTTCTTCATTTTGAAATGCAAGTTTTTGCATTGTTCCAACTGTCATACATTTAGTATTATTACAATTTATAAGCATATTATTATCATTGCACCATAATTCAATTCTATTCAAGTCTTCTTGGACATAAGTTTGTATAGCTGAAATATTTTCCCAGAAATGTGTATTGTAGAATCATCAGCTTACATATCAGTGTTGCAATTTGAAATACTTAAAGGCAGTTCATTTATATATAAAATAAACCATAATGGTGCAAGTATTGAGCTTGAGGTACTCCATATTTTACTGGACATTTATTAGAAAGAACATTTCCAATGTGTACTTGTTGTGTTCTATTTGTCGTAAAAAAATTATCAACAGCTAACACTTTTTTATTGAATCCATATATTTCAAGCTTTTTAGCCATGATATCATGGTCAACAACATCAAAGGCCTTTTTTTAGATCTAAGAGTATAACTACATTGACATTTCCATTATTCCTTTCCTCTATCCATTTATCTATTGTGTTGACTAAAGCAGTTTGACAGGAATGACTTTGATCTAAAACCAGATTAGGCATCATGTAGAAGATTGTTTTTGCCAAGTACTGATACATATGTCTTGAGATATGTTTTTCAATTGCTTTGGATATAAAGGGTAGTACATAAATATGCCTGTAATTTGTAGAGAAACATTTTCCCACGACTTAAAAATTGGAGACACTTTTGCATTTTTTAATATGTTTGGATATATACCGCTGTCTATTATTCTGTTGAATATATAAGTTAAGGGAGACACAATAAATGGGGCACTGACTTTCAGAATCTTAGTTCCAATGTTATCAGTTCCAGTTGATTAGTTTTTGTCGAGATTTAAAAGTAATTCATTCCTCTTCACTGGGGATATAGAAAATTGTGTATTTTTAGATATTTTATCATTAACAAAGTTATATAGTTTACTAAAATTTCTGGAAGTCGAGATATTTTCACTTCTAAGATTTTCAATACAAGAAGTAAAGAACATGCTAACGGTATTTGCTATATATATTGGTCGTGGTCATTCAATAATATGTGTATCACAGCTACCTGATATTGTTTGACCTCGAGCGAATTTATGATTTTCATAAATTCGCACTCGATTGACAATGACAGGATGTATGTTTTAATTTGTTATTCATTAAATTGTCTTTTTACTGTTTTAAGATAATAATAACATTATTCTTTTAAATTACTCTATTATATTCTCCGATATAAATTAACAAGAAAAAAACGTAAGCTTGTATACTTGATTATTTCTAATACTTGATATTTAATGAAAGGCACACTCGCTTGGCTATATATAAATCAGTAAGTCCATTTTAAAGTTGTAGTTGGAATATGTTTTTGCAACAATAGTATTACTGTACAAGTTGGATACATTACTATTGAAACAAAAGAAGCTGCCCGTATTGGATATAACAAATTTCTTTTTGTGCACCTTGGCCTTCACCTGAGTGGTCAGGCTGAAAAAGAACCCCGCTGTGTCCAATACGAACGGCTTCTTTTGTCTCAATAGTACTGTATATCTTACTTACAGCTATTCGCAGCCGATGAAATATATTAATATGGTATCTGATGATTATTGTACCACCATAGTCTGATATGGGATATCACATTCCAAATAAACATCTGTGCTATTCCATTATTTAGATGACACATATTGTCTTACGACCACATCTACGAGCTTTGGATCACATATATGTTCTCCTGGTTTTTTGCTTGACTTAGTGGGGCTCGTGTTGTTCATATTGTCCATGTTGTCAACTTATATGACGTCATTAGTTGCAATGTCAGGTACCATGTCTCCTTAAAAACGACGTTCGAATTCTCTCGACTCCCAATTCTTCTGTAGGGGATTCATGTTTTTCATTGATGTTATTTGTATTGTGTTACGTATACTGGTATCCAATACGATCTCTATAATTTCTGTTCTGTTATCTCCATGTTTGTACTGATGTTGGTTTGTGTCACTTCAGATTTGGAATTCGTGCCTTCGGCGTGGTCTAAGCACTTTCATTTATAAACAACAACAACTAACGGTGGCATTGGTGTATGCAAATAAATTGTTGGTCTATTTGCTATAGACCTTTAAATATTTCTACTGATTCCCCGTCTGCCTTATTAATAGTACTATATAAGTACTAATTTATGTATAATTATAACATAAAGGTTATCCTATTCTGTGAAATCATTATTAATCTTGGGGTTCTTATTTGCTTGGATTTCGTGGATATCTTGGTTCACGCAAAACTTAAAATTAAAATCCAACGAAATACAATTTTCGCATTGACTGTTGCCTATTGTGCTTGAAACCACGAATTCAAGAACCCAAGGATCACTGCATTTTGTAGAAATCACGAATAATGGTGTTAACGAACAAAAGTACTTTCACGTTATGTAGAATTGAACACTGTTGGTGTGTATGCTATGGAAGTTTTAAGCTATGAAACAAATAAATAATGGCGTATTAATTTCGAGCCTGTTATAAATCCGTAGTTTTCTGTGTAGTGTTTTGAATATCACTGTTTGCCCTTTAGTCTGTTTATCCTTTAGTCGCTTCATTGTTTGTCCTTCTGTCATTTACGGCTTCTGATCACCTCTTATGTATCTTCAAACCTTTCTTACGTACATATTACAGATCACCTTTAGTCGAATAGGGAATATATGCCTATCATTTCTACGTAGACAGTGATAATTATTGTAGACCTAACTGTTACGTAGAAACACCGAACTAAATATTATTCTCCGTCAATATCATTTCTTTCCACAGAACTGTTTATCCTGTCCATCATTTCCTTTGTGCATTTATATGCAGACTTTATACAAGGAAAATGAAAATAATATAACCCGGTCCTTTAATTTAAGGTTTCGCTATATAGATGATTCAATAAATATGTTTTATGATGTGTCGATGGAATCTAATTCATTGAGATTGAGTTAAAGGATACCAAAGATACAGCGAAATCTGCCTCATACCTTGACATACACCTTGTCACTGACAGTGAGGGCCCGTTAAGAGCGAAATGCTATGACACTATAAATAATTACAATGTCTCCCTTGTAAGCTTACTATTTATATATTTGTGTATGTGTCAACATTCCAGTAGCACATGCATATGGATTTTATATCTCTCAGCTGATCGCATATTCTTGAACTTGTGGCTCCTGTTATGATCTACTTGAAAGAGGGTTACTACTGGTAATGAAGCAGCTACTGAATCAATTATTTATAGTGGTTAAGTTGAAGTAGTCTTTTCGAATGTTTTACGGTCACCACCATGGCTTGGTTAACCGTTACGAATATCTGTGCTACAAATGACCAGGAATATGTTATGTTTGTTGTAATCACAATTCAGTCATTTTTCATTCATGATTTTATTATTTGTAGCAATAGTAACACGACCGGTATCACATATGGAGCTGCAACTGCTTACCTTTGCGGGTCACCAGAGTTCAACACTGGTGTTATGTAGGGTTCATGTTGTTCGCTGTTTCGTTTTCTGTGTAATGTCATTGTTTCTTCTTTTTCTTTTGATCATTGCATTGTCCTTCCTTCTTCGTCCTACTGCTTCTGGATAGCCCTTTGCTATCTTCAATCATTTCCTACGTGTATACCCCTACTTGTAATAGATGTTAAGCAAGTATCCACCTTTTGAAATGCATTTCTCTGACATCATATTATTGTTCGGACAGTTCATTATTCTTCTGTTCTTGTGTACGTGTTTTAAATATTGTTGAACGTACGCGAATAGAACCCATGCTGGACTTTTTGAAAACTTCTGTCTAACAGCCTAGCTACGGTGATTATACTACTAATCTATATAAATAATATGCATGTGACTTTTGACAATGTATCTTCAGAACTGACAAGTACATGAGTTTTTAAGCATATTCTCGCAATACAAACAAAGAATGAGCCGACTGCAAGTAATTACAAATAAAGCAGGCCATAGATGATTATTTAGAGAACTTGAAAAAATGAAATATAAGCGTGAATCGATAGGACGTATGTAATGCAATTTTTGCGATTGATATGTGTTATTTGTTATCTAATTTGGCTTTGTTAATATCAAACATATAGCAATATAAAATAAAATTGCATTTGCATATGGACATGTATTAAGTAGGAGAATACATTCTAACTTTTTGAATTTTGAAAATAATTAAATCTACAATTAGTGTGTTTCTCCATTACGTAATATACGGAACCTTGATTTATCTCTGTTCTTAATTTAACTAATTCTCGAAGTAGTGTCTGAGATAACAAATCAGAAATCAGAAAAATCTAACCTGACATGTAAGGTAATCAGAACGCACCTCATTAAAAAAACGTTAGAGAAAGCAGAAGAAAAAATATATAATGGACAATCCAGAAACAATTGTACAATTTATGGCATTAATATGGACATGAACAAGTTAAATAAAGGAAAAAAGTGATGAAATAACAAAATAGTTTTATTGAACATGAATATGTATGCAGAAAGTTAAAAAAGTAGGTGGTAATTGCGTGTCTCGAGCGTCTTTTTCGGAAAACAACAAGACCATACTCTATCATATAAAACATCATAATTATCAAACATATGTATACTGTCATTTAAAACATCTCTGATCATTTATATTTATTGAAAGGGACGTTTATTTCTTTGCTTAATAGATATCATGGTAACTTCCTATCAACAATGTTTCCGAATATATTTTTACTTATTTATAAATGCGGTTTTATAATTGGAACTTTATTTTTGTCTTATCGACAAGCTAGTGATATATGATTTTGAAGTTGCTTCCTCCATATCTATTATATCTCTAACCACACCGTTGGTGCAATGATTAGCGAGCTCGACCCGAGTGATGTACATCGTGGGAGGGTCAAGCCAATGGCTAGAAATTGGTATTTGCTGCTCTTGCGCTTGTCTGGTTGCCTCTGCCCATGTGTTGAATCCTAGCTGTTTTCTTTCTTTTTCTACCGTTCTCCTCCATGTTTATTTATGCAGACCACGAATTGTAAGCGTTTTGAAAACTAATTTGATATTTCAATATCTTTTTTTAATATGCATAGGTGCATCCATTTAAAGTTTGTGAGTGATAGCTACTTTTTGGTTTAAATATATTGTTTTGTCGTTTGAAAACATTTTTGTAATCAACCTTTGCCATCTCCCTTTGCATTACGCTTGCATGGTAGTCCATGTTTTACAGTACAAATTGCTCCAAAATCGTGTTTTTCTATTTCGAAAATGACTTCTTCCCATTGAATTTAGTGGAATTTGTATTTGCTTTATCTTGCTCATTTACTTAGAGGGTCGCAGATACATGGTTTATGTTAGATTGACTACAATATATGCATTGCCAGAAATATATTAAAAAATAAATATTAATGGTATATAACTGTTGCATATTAGAGTGCTGTTAAATAATGGCCAGTTGATTGTCTTGACATTAATTTTCCATTTTACTTGTATATATGATAACACATTTCATATAATATCCTGTGCATATCATATATCGATGTCATAGTTATGTTTGATTATGTCTTATGTCTTAAGATATTTATACAACAACACATGTCTTATGTTTACACAACTCGTTTAACATTTCACTAGCACATTTATATGTATTGATGTGATACCGTATATGAGTACCATATATGTTATTTACAGTAGTAATATCATTTCAATCGTTTTTATTTCATCTACATTGCATTTCTTTACATTTGTTGCTTCACAGTACCTTGCATTACACTCCTAACTTATATATTTGTATGTTAATCTTAAATCTAAGCATAATAATGATTAACATGAAATCCCTGGCGAGATACATATTGTTAATAGTTTTGCCCGGTGCATGAATAAACAGATTAACAATACAGATTCAGGGGGCCTCTAGTTGCCATATATTGTATTATGAATACACTACTATGACCATTGCAATTGTCATTAAGCGTTAGATATATCAATCAATCAATCAATCGATGCAGTTACCGTATACTATGTAGCTTTCATTCCGGTATACTATGTAGCTTTCATTCCGGTATGCTATGTAGCTTTCATTCGTCAAACTTGTACTGTTCTTTGGTGTATATAAGGATTTAAGCTTCAAATATAAAAATACGGACAATGCTGATGACGGACAAAGGCAATAGAAGTGGGCAACTTTGATATCTACGTTAAAACTGTGTTAAATAATTAAGGAATAACAGTACTGTATTTGAACAGTTGGAGGTATCAATTGTGGATTTGACGGTCGCAAATGCAGTTTTACAGGCGATGCGATTGACACCGACAACTCTTCAAATACAGTACTATTATTCCTATTCTTATGAAATTCTCCCACCGTGCACACACTAGTTTGAAAACATACAAATAAAGGACCAAATATATGCACTTTTCCAATTTTCAAAATATGAGATATTTTTTAGAATTAGGGGTTCAGCTGGAAGAATCCGCCATCTTGAAAACGTGAAATCTTACATTTCATATGTACAACAATGCACACAATTAATTATAATGCCTACCTTGAAAACTTATTTTCGTTAAATTCTATCAAAATTGAAGAGTACACGAAACCAAATGACGTCTGACCTTTCAATTTTAAACTGGAAGTCTCATATGACGTCACGTTGTTTATATGCCAAAGTCGTTCAACAATATTTCGCGGAATTTTAAATTTTGTGATTTTTAGACCCAGGGATATGCAAGAATACTTTTTCATATTCAGTATTGCATTAGAATGGAGATAATTCATTGTATTTGAAAATTTCACGGCATGAATTGTCAAGCTGTGGAATGATTATCGACATCAATAATATGTCGTCAAATTCATAGTAGGAAATATCTAGGTCAACCATATTGTTTACAAACAAGTGCATTCGGCGTAGGAATATAACATTCCGTCAGGCATGTCAACTGCATATTTGACAGCTCTCGATAGCCAATGAAAATACGCGTTACATTATAATTGCATCATACTATTTCTTTACGGGCAGTGAAGGTGATTTTATCACAAAATATCAATAATCACACATTGACATTATTTCCTTGTAACATTGTATTTTTGTCAGTCCTTATAGTGATCCATAGATCAGTAGACTGTTTCCATTTGCATACAACTAAAACAATGTATTTAATGTGGTACTATTACATATACAGCTTCATAAACTTGAATAACGATATAACTTATACAACAGTTTATAGATTTATCAAAAAAGAAAAAAAAGTAATAATTGAAAATTCGGATATCATACATTATCGATCATTTATATATATATATGCGAAACTTGATCAAGCATATAATCAAACTACCGAATCATTGAAATAGATATACTCAATAACTTGTCCAAAAAGTAGCTGATCAACAAATATCAAAATAAATAGATTTTAAATCTGAATACCATTTTGTGTCCCGATTGACTATCTACTATCTTGGTCCTCAGTGTTATATTCAATCTAGAAACAGCCTCTGGGTAATATCACTCGCTCAAACTGACCATTGTATACGGATAAAACTCTCTACTGATGTTGTCCTCAGTGTTGTATTCACTCATGAGAATGAGAAATATAGAATTTAACACCAGCAAAAGTGCAAGACAGGGAAATCTCCGACACCCGAGGGTAAGATTTCAATCGTTCGTTGACGAGGTTCGCCGAGTCAGCGACCGATTGAAATCTTACCGAGGGTGTCGGAGATTTCCCTGTCTTGCACTTTTTGCCGGTGTTTGATTTTATTTCTCACTTTTATCAGCTGTTTTTAGCTTCGTGTTTGTTTGTAAACAGCGCATGAATATAAGGAATGTGACGAAGCACTCATTATATGTGTAGTTTGTGGCGCAATGGGAAATAAAATGAGACCATTAAAAATTGCTAACAAGCAATATTATTTCAGAAACATTTTCAAAAATATTCCAACAAATAAAATATTTAAAGTTTCTCTCATAAAAATTGTGAAATCAACTTATTAAGCTTAGTTACTACGCGTCACGGTCACTGCACATTTTGCTTACACTCGTGGTATGTACACACAACTTTCACTTTGTTTTACTAAGCTCTACTGACGAATCGGTAGTGTTTTCTGGATGGCCGAACTAAATGGTCATGTTAAAAGTGCCACCAGTGAAAATCGATCCATAGAATATGGAGTGATATACATCTGTTGAATTTAAACTGATTGATTGACTGTGATGGTCAACGGACGTCAAAAATTGAGACATTGGCGGGCGCAAGTTTGAAAATGTAGGCATAGGTTGAGCGACAGTCTGCGTAGGGACGGTGGTCGTAGTCGTACATGGAGCTGGCAACGTAGGACAAATTTCATTAATATTTGCTAAGAGTAACTCTTATGGTACCAGGCTTTCTCAAAAGGTAAACCTCACTTAACTGAGGACACATATTAACTTTGATAAAATAAAATATTGGAAGGCGTGGTTTAAATAATCTTCACCAGGCAAGCTTGAATATTAGAGAATAATTTAGATCTTTGAGAGTAAGCACACTAAGTAGCTTAATACAGGTTAACCACAACCCAATACTTCTATCTACATGTATGTCTGAGGAAGATGAACCTTGGCTTTAATAATACGTACTAACTGAGTACTCAGTCTGAAAAAGAAGCCCTTATATACAATACGCATCCAGCGAAAGTGATAAGATACCCTATAACTATTGCACAACCATAGTTTGATATGGGACATCACATTCCAAATAAAATGTGCGTTATTCCATTATTTAGATGAAACATATATGTTTATGACCACTTCTAGTAGCTTTTGAGCACAAATTGAATGGTTTGTTCAATAAAATACTTTTGCTAAGAAATACTATATCCATTTCCATTCTTGATTGTCCCTTCGTGTGGTTCCTATCATGGGTTTCTTGACAGCGGGTTGCTGTTGATAGACAAACTACTGAAACAAGGGCTCCCTGTGGCTACGTTGAAGTTATCACTTTATCTATGTCACAAATGACGACATCAATGTTCCGTGTGTCGTTTCGGAGTATTTAAATTTGCCCATTTCGTTCCGTGTTGTGATGTCCGCTACGATTCCCACATAAAAGCGATGTGTGATGATTCGGGTCATGTTTTATTTGTGTCATTTGTTTTTATTTTCGTATACTGGTGTTCAACGCGATTCATGTGGTGCAGTATCTGCTGATCCTTCCGGAGCACCCCTGCTTGTCAGTGGGGTTCATGTTGTTCTATCATTAGTTTTCTGTGTAATGTTTTATGGATCGTTGTTTATCCATTTGTGATTTTTCTTTTGTCCTTTGTGTTGTGTGTCCTTCTTTGATTTACGACTTCTGATTACCCCTTTGGTATCTTCAAACTATTCTCACTTAAACATGTGATATGATATTACAATTTAAATAACATTTATTGGGCACGACTAGTTTCTGGAAAAATCATCAAAGTCAAAAATTGGAAAGGCAAATAATTTACCGGAAATCTCAGAAATTAAAAAATGTTAAAGAAAATATGAATACATTTTTGCATTGCGCTTGCAATAAAGACATACAAAATGTTTGTTTAATTGGTGAATGATGTTGATGCATTTTGTTTTGCTGTTTTCTAAACATTTTGCTTTATACTAAGCAATGCATTTCTTGCGATAAATGGTCGAACTATACCGTCGGATCAGTAGACATATTAAGTCGTTATTTAATGCTTCAGTAACTCGATTCATAACAGGACGTTTGCTTACTTTGTTTGTCAATGTCTAAAAGACGCTTTGGAAGAATTTTGGTATATGTATCACACACAACTGTAAAAAGAGTTACCGCAATACATCATAAAATATGGTACCAGATATATTTCTTTGCGGACCAGTGGACAATATGTCAGGACCAGTGAAATATGGAAGACAACTGATCATGGACTAGTAAAGCTTGGACATTTTGTTGAACCATCGATGGGTTATTGTAAGGCTGTGCTGCTGTAGGTTGTTTGATCACGAAGTACATCATTACAGTTTATCTCTGTCCTCGTTTTGCTCTTGTTTGTTTTATGGTGTTCCTGTTGTCCGAGTTTCTGCTCTTTTTGTTCGTGTTTGCACTTGTGTTTTATTTCAGTCTTGGACTTCGTTCCTTCAGTGTGGTGGAAATTCGTAACATTTATAAAATATAAACAAAAACAACTACCGGTCGCGTTGGTGTATAGAAACAAATTGCAGGTCTGTATGCTATAGACATTTAAATAGTTCGTCTGTTTCCCCGTATACAACTATAAGTACAACTTTTTCATAGTACTATATAAGTACCAGTTTATACATAGTGATAATATTATGGTTATCCTATATATAGAATTGAAAACTGTTGGTGTGTATGCTACCAATGTTTTAAGCTATAAAGCAAATGAATAATGGAGTAAGAATTTCGAACTCATTATCAATCCTTAGTTTTCTGTGTAGTGTATTGTGAATCATTGTTTGCCTTTTAATCTGTTAGCCATGTTATTGTCTGTCTCTCTCGCATTTACGGCTTCTGATTACCTCTTTGGTAATTTAAAAAAAAATTGAGTACCTATTACAGATCAACGTTACGGGAAAGGACAGCTATGATGCCTACGTAATCAGTGATAATTGTTGTAGACCTTGGAGGTACCGTCGCGTAGACATACCATACAAAATAATATCCTCCGTCAATATAATTTGTTTCCAATCAGATTTCAACATGCCCATCATGTCCTTTATTCCTATGAGGTAGAGTTCAAAAAGAGACATCTCCAGAAAAATTAAAATAATCTATACCGATTATTTAATTATACGTTCCCCAATTAATATTAGGTTTGGTGATTTTGCTGATCGCATCTATCCTGATGGGTTTTGAATAAAAGATCTCACATATATAGCTAGGTATGCTTCACGAATTGAGATACACCTCGATACTGACAGTGAGGACCAGTTAGGAACGAAACCTTACGATAAAAGAGATGATTTCTCCATTCATCACTTATCAACGGGTGTGTGACAAAGGTAGCACGAATGGTGGTACATGTGTAGTAGGAACTGCGTACCCTTCCGGGGCATACGTGTTCACTACAGTTTCATGGAGGGGTGCGTGGTGATCTTTCGTTGTCTCTCTGTGTCTTTTGGACATTGCATTGTCTTTCATATGACTTCTTTTGTATCTGCAAACTTGTTCTACACTCATATTCCTTCTTCTAGATGTGGAATTATCCAACCTTTGTAGTCTACGGAACCTTAATTTATATCTGTTCTTAATTTAGCTCATTCTCGAATAAAATCTAAGACGACAAATTACAAAAGTTGTGATTTCAGAAAAATCGAATCTCACATGTAAAGTAATAAAATCTCATGACATTTAAAAGTTGTATGTACTTTTGCATTGTAAGTTTAGTAGATTTATATACATTATTGCTAAGTAAATGGAATATAAATGTTATCGTTAGATGCCTTTTAAATTGACAGAGGGTCACTCACATAGTTTCGAAGATGTTATTGACTTCAGTGCTTTCGACCGAAACGATTGCACAAATAAAGTTGTATTTTCTTGAAGCTGACTGCGGAAAAACAACAAACTCATAGTCTATCATCAATATTAACACACCTATGAAACATATATCTACTGCAATTAAAAGCAACTCTGATCATTTGTATTTATTGAAAACGCTTGTGTTTTTTCTTAATAGTTGTAATACCAACTGCAAAAACTGGCTACTTATTTGACAAATGATTTAAGGAAAAGACCTAATATTAAAAATATAATTCATTATATTTATAGTTGCGGATTTAGAAGTTAAATTTTATAGTTTTTTGTAAGTGTGTGATTTTCCCCAAACATTTACACCTGTATATATAACAGTTTATGATATACTGAACAAGATATGATTTACTGTATTTTGATTCTCAGTGTAAATTTTTGATACTCCAAGAGTTATCTCCCTTGCATTTAATAGAAGAGTAATACCACTAATCATTAAACAGTTTTCGTAGCAGCAAACCAATCATCTTGAACGAAGTTACAATTTCAAAATAGATGCAACAGATTTTCCATTCATAATTCTGTTGTTGTATCTATATAAATCCCATGCCAACCTTCTAGTGAAGCTTCAAGTTCGTTTTCCCATTCTTTGTAAAAAAAAATATCTACACGTTTTGTTTTCTGCTTTAACATTTACAACTGTTTTATTGTGAAGTGTTACAGTTTCTCCCATACTAATTTGATTCCAATTATTTAAAAGTGCACTAATAATACCACAGCATTCTACAAATTAATATTAACATTATAAATATCTACAAATTCATTAAATGTGTACAATTTTTGTATTAGCTGATGATATAAAATCATTAATAAAAAATATAACATTTCACCCTGTTACCTATGAAAGCACATATTACCATTTATCTTTGTGAATGGGTTGATATGATGATATGAATTTATTCAATACAGCATGTTAGCAGCAAATATCAGTATCCATTGATTTGAGTTCTGACAAATTACAAAATACATCATTCCGGAATATATTTAACTTCCGTGCCAGTACTTCCAAACCCTTATTAATTCAGTACAGTATAATTAGCTAAGACGTAAAGTAAAGACACATTCAGTGGCTCCAATAATTTATTGATTCAAGATATTTTCAATGCGCAACGGTCTCCTTCTTTGTATTGATTACTTATTTTGAGTTTATTATTTTCATTCTTCCCATTCCAAATAAATGCTTAATCGCTTTAATATTTTACAATTTGTGTCCAGTACCGACTGGAGGTGGGATAGCAAAATTTCATTAAGTTTATTAAATTTGTGCAAAGCGTTTGATTCACTCAAATTTAAATTAAGGATGCATTATATACGGACTAGACCATCAAACGTCCATCAAATCGCTTGAGACAAATCATCATCAAGCAATGAATACGAATGTCACTAGAAACGTTCAGAATATAATCGGTTGTGAGTTTATCAGTTGAAGCAAACGATCCTTCACTGGAAAACAGACATATCAAATTTGGTATGCAGTATGCAACCAAATTGAAGGCTTATCTTTCAAATTTTGCTTACGACTGTTTATTTAATCCTTTATATGATAACGTTTATCATAAACAACCCAATAAAATAAAATCACCTATTGGAAATGTTGATATTAATTCAATCCAAAAAACACTTTTAATTTTGAACTTAGAACGGTAATTGGGTAGCTTCAACAGCTGTTTAATACTGATGGTTCTCATGATGATGACAGGGAAGCTTTAACAACTGTTTTATACTGATGGTTATACGAATGGGGATAGGGTAGCTTTTACAGCTGTTGTATACCGATGGTTCTAAGGATGGTGATGTGGTAGCTTTAGCAGCTGTTTTATACTAATGGTTCTAAGGATGGGGATAGGGAAGCTTTACAATCTGCTTTATACTGATGGTTCTAAGAATGATAATAGTGTAGCAACTGCAACTAATTTATACCGATGGTTCTAAGAATGGTGATATGATAGCATTGGGAGCTGTTTTATACTGATGGTACTAAGGATGGTGATAGCGTAGCTTCAACCGGTGTTTATACTGATGGTTCTAAGAATGATAACAATGTAGCAAATAAAGCTGTTTTATACTTATGGTTTTAAGATTGGTGATAAGGTTTCTTCAACAACTGTTTTATACTGATGGTTTTGAGGAAGATGATAGGGTAGCATTGGTAGCGTTTTATGCTGCTGGTTGTATGTATGGATGGTGATAGGGTTGAATTCGAAATGGCAGCTGTTTTATTCTGATGGTTCTAAGGATAATGATAGGGATTGTTCTCAGGTTATGATAGACTAGCAAGTGCAGCTGTTTTATACTGACACAATTTTAAACTTTTCATTCATAGACGAAATTGGCAAAAATGGCCTATGCCTGAGGAACTTAGTTGAATAATAATTATATACCTGAAAAGGTAGTCTACTTATTGTTTTTTAAGGGAAAACTACTAAAGTCTAATTACCAAAACAAGTAAGAAATAATACATGGAAATCTTGCTTTGTAGCAGATTTTATCATGGGCAACTGTCATGCGAACGAAGGCTTTCAAGAATTAATATATTAGTGGAAGGCAGTATTGGGATATGTATCTAATAAAGAAATTAACTACCCTTCCAGATAAACAGATGAAAACTTCTACCCCAAGTTGTAATTGGGACTGTTGCCTGTTCCAAATTTACGGCATTTTGATCATAGCAATTTAAACTAGTAGAAAGTTAATAAAAATGTGATATATATCTGAAAACAACATGTGTCATTGGGAACAGCGCTACCACCAGCCGACGTTATCAAAGGTCAAAGACAACAAACAACAAAGACGATAGGTGGATATCCTTAGCATATTTGGGTGAATTATGAATATGAAAAGAAGCACAACTAACATTGTGATGTGTGTTGTTATCACGTTCCCGCATAAATATATGAAATGATCCCGGAATTGTGTATATAATTTGTCCATTACTACGCATGATGCAAAGGAAGCTATACCTATGAATATTATATTATGTATCTTAATACAATGAATACACCAAGAAGCTTTGATCAAGTAGACTTACAACCGAAACATTTACTATTAAAGAAAATAAAATTATGTGAACTTACTCGTATCAAGAATGTGCATACAATGTTATCTGTTTTTTAATGTAGGTTAGCTATGCTTAGTTTTTCTTCTCTACAATTCTTAATTTTTACTCATAATTTTCATACTTTTCAGTGTACTATATTAATGTTGGTATGTGGTGTTTATTACACATGTGCATGTAATTATGTTATATGTTTTCAACTATTGTATTAACATTTGGCTCAATATTAAACTATCTGAATAAAGAAATGAAAAGTAATGCTCTACACATTATTACCATATTAAAGTGATGTGATTGGTCAATTGATTACTATTATTTATATATTATGGATTTGTTGTTGCACAACAACTAATCTCTCAGATGCAGCTTAGCTTGACGCAACAGCGCGGTAAGTTGCTTTATTTTCCAGCAACCCTCAATATAGAATAGAACCCGGTGACAGACAGTATATACAACATAAGGTGTCCATTGTATTGGCAATCAAAGCATTACAAGTTCCGTATTATTGTATTACAAGTTTATTAATGACTGTTGTATTATAATAATGTATTGTAGGTTTATTTATGACAGTTTTAATCTATAACTAATTATTAACTTTTATTTCTTTTTCAGGGGCTTGTAAGTATTATCTTCAGTATAGTTCTTTTTATTTAAAGTAATATTACACCAGTTTTGGGTGAAGAACATTTACCCCTGAAAATTCAATATGGAATACGGCGGTACCTTTACTAAGCTATTCATGCATGTTTCAAGTCGAAATAGAAATCTGCAAATCCGTGTGCATGTTTATCGTCCTCGCCATTATTGTAGAGACTGATTAACTTTCGGTTGTTTTGTTCCGATGATTGCCGATCATAACCTCGTGAAGAAAAGTTTTGGTCCGATGATTGCCGATCATGACCTCGTGAAGAAAAGATAAGCAATCATGGATGCTGAGGTAAGCACGCACACATTCCTGACAATGATTATTGAGGAATACGTCTGCTTCATGTCGTGTGAACCATTGTTTTGATTTTTGGTGTTTTAGCGCCTCTTAGCAATGCTTCAGCTATATCATGGCGACGAGTTTTAGTGGTGGAAAAATCCGCAATACCCGGAGAGAACCACCGACCACGGAATATATATATTTGTTTTTTCATCAACTGAACATTGCACATGAGCAATAATCTCCCCGAAAGAGCTCAAATCTTGTGCCACGCGCATATCATTTGCATTACTGTACTGGAACACAGAACTTTCTACTGTCAAATATTTTGCGATTTGATCTTAAAATCTGCTTTTGAGCGGATTGTTATTCTTATGCAGATGATTTTAGTTAAAATTAAGTGACATATTAAGTGAAAATATTTAATCCAAAAATTCCACGATATTTGCCTTTCATATTACTTTAGTAATATAAACTTTATAATCACCTGTAAGGTAAGTACTTATGTGCCTGGTATGTTCATACATTTAACAACATTGATATATTATATTTCTTTACATTTGTTGCTTCACAGTACATTACACTACTGACTTATATAATTGGATGTCAATCTGAAATCTCAAAAACAAACACCACATAAAAATAGTTAACATGAAACACCTGGGGAAATAAATCTAGTTTTCCCCTGTGCATGAATAAACACATTAGTAGTACAAATTCAGGTGGGCCTCTAGTTGCCATATATCGTATCATGAATACATTATTGTCATTAAACCTTAAGTATATCAATCGATCAATGAATAGATACAACTACCGGTATAATGTGTTGCTTTTATTCGTAGATTTATCGGTCAAACTTGTACTGTTCCTTGGTGTAAATAAGGTTTTAAAATTCCAATATAATGATACGAACAATGCAGAGGACGGACAAAGACCATACACATTCCCTTTTATAATATGTACGTTAAGAGTGTGCTAAATTGTATTCTCTACGAGCAGTGCATGTGATATAGGGATCCATAGATCAGTAGAAAATTTCCATTTGTATGCAACTAAAATAATATAATTTAGTGTGGTACCATTACATATACAGCTTCATATACTTGAATAACTGTAAAACATACAAAAGGGTTTACAGATTTATCAATCTATTAAAAAAGGTAATAATTGAAAATTCGGATCGCATATTTTATCGTACATTTATATACATATGAGAAACATGATCAAACATATATTCAAACTACCGAATCATTGACAAAGATATACCCTTGAAAATTTCCATAAAGTAGTTGATCAACAAATAAAAGCACCCTTTTGTATCCGGATTGACTCTCTACTGTCTTGGTCCTCAGTGTTGTATATTCCATCAGGAAACTGACTAAGAGTTGATTAATAGTTATTATCAATTCATATGTTAACGGTAATTAGAAAAGTCGAATGAACCAATATCAGATTGTATCGTAGCTTTATATACATATCAGAAACAATGGGGTCAATGAGTTAGTTAGTTGGATTACCTAACAACTTATACAAGTATATCACCAATACGACGTAGATTCGCGCCAGGCTTTGTAAATTAAAAAAAGGTGCACTCGACTAGCAGCCGCAAGTGACAAAGCTTACCAGTTGCTTGTCCATGGTCGGTGGTTCTCCTCGGGTACTCCGGCTTCTTCCACAACTAAAACTGGTCGCCATGATATAGCTGAAATATTGCTGAAAGTGGCGTTAAACAGCAAAATCCAAACCCAAACCAATGATAAAAACGAAATTCAATTTACCGAACGACTTAAATAGACTTACACAATAAACTTTCCAAAAGTTCACTGATCAACAAATATCAATATCAATAAATTTTAGATGTTAATGCATTTGTGTGTCTGGATTGACAACTTCTGGATAATATCACTCGCTCAAACCGAACTTTGCATCCGGATCGACTCTCTCTCTACTGAGTTGGTCCCCAGTGTTGTATTCACTGAAGACAATGACAAAGCGGTGATCAATTGTTTTTATTCATTCATATATTTACAATAATTAGTCCAATGCACCAATCGAGAAACTATAATGGTGTTATGCTATCTTTAAAAAATAAACATCACGTAACTGAGGACACCTGCTAATCTTAAAAAAATAATTGAATAGCGTGGAAGGAATAATCCTCTCCAGGCACGCTTTAAGTCGGAATATTTGAGAGGCAGATAGTTTAAAAGTCATTGGGGGAGTTATACCTCTCCACGTGTCCATTGGAACAAGGTCGCTATGGAGTCGTCCTGGTCTTATCTATTTCTAATAGCTTACATAATTCATGGAATAATTGACCATCTGAATTTTCCCCCTGATCCGTGTGTATTTGCAGAGGACAACCAAACTTTGCAAAACAGTTCTCAATGGTTACTTTTGCAATTGTGTCAGCCTTCATGTTAGGTAAGGGATAACACACTATTCATGTGGTATATTGATCAATGACCGCCAAGATATACTTATTCCCAGAGTTGCTTTCCACCAGTGGTCCCAAATGTCCATGTGCACCTTTCCATCAGCACTCCAACATGATATTGACCTAGTTCCCCTCTTCGTTTCCTGCTTAATTATTTGTTAATACTGCATTTCTTGCAAGTTCATACATACAAAATGACGTATTGATGCATGCCGTACCAAATAAACCGTCGGTGCAACCTGTCGAAAGTTTTGTCTCTTCCCAAATGCCCAGCTGTTCTGTTGTCATGGTAATACTTTCAAGCCTCCTATTTTAAGGTTTCTGGAACCACTAATAATACCTTTGAACCTGTTAAACCAACCCAGTGGTACATTAGACAACCATTTATTATCTCAATCTGAACCTTACAACTCCATAAATGTTTTACTGCAGCATCTGACAATCGCAGTTCAAATATAGATGGTTGACTGCCATCAGTATATTTTAACCATGATGCAATTTTTGACAAATCAGGATCCTGTAATTGCTGATTACATATATCCTCGAAGGTCATACCTTCAATCCAGTTTGTACACGACATAGACTGTTGTTCAATAGATCTTAGAGAGAGCGGTACCACATCATCAATTTCTTCCTCAACTTTTTCCACTTATTTGGGCTCGGGCACAATAATCACAAGAAAGCGTCTGTCACTCTGCTCCTGCAAAGTAATTGTCTCAGGGGTCTAGACTATCCGGTATTCTACGCAAATTATCAGCGTTTGTGTGCTTGTTTCCCGGATGATGTTTAATGATCATATCATACTGTGCGAGCTCTTCCATCCATCTGGACAGTTGCTCTTATATGTTTCTGAACCGTTATAGCCAAGCTAAACTGTGATGATATGTTCGAACAGTACAGTTTGGTGCCAGAAGATAATTTCTGAATTGTCGAGTGAAAGTAATCAATGCCAAAAGTTCCTTTCTAGTAGTACAAAAACGTCTCTGGGCAGGGGATAGTACTTTACTTGCATATGATACTACACATTCCTTGCCACTATGCACCTGTATAAGCTCAACAGCTACTGTGTGTCTGATGCATGAGTATCAAGAATAAATGGCTCATCAGCTGAAGGAAATACTAAAGTTACTGAATTGATGATGGACTGCTTGATCTTGTCAAAAGCATCTTGGTGACATTTTTTCCACTCAAATTTAGATTTGTTCTTAGTTAATTATATGAGAGGTAGTGCTACTTCAGCCAAATTACTAAGGTGATCCCAGTGATAGTTAGCACACCATAGAAAAGATTGTACATCCTTCTTTGTTCTAGGTGGAGGCCATTTCTTGATAGTTTCCACATTTTCTGGATTTATTGAAATTTCCTTTTCTGATATCAATTTCCCAGGTAAACGACTACTTTATTAAATATTGAACATTTTTCAGACTTAAATTTAGATTGTTTTCTTGAAATCGCTCAATAACGGACGTTAAGTTTCTTAAATGATCCTCAAAGCTGTTCCCTATAGCTATCACATCATCAAGATATGCGAGGCACTGGGCCCAGGTTAATCCAGACATAATTAATTGCATTTCTCTTTGGGAAAACTCCGGGCTATTACATAATCCAAAACTGAGCCTTACATGCTTAAACAACCCATATTTGGACAAGAAAGCGGTCTTATGGCGGTCATCCGTATGAATCTGAAATTGATAATAACCCGAAGACATATCTAAACAATAGATGAAGGTAGTTCCGCGTAGCTGGTCAATACATGATTCAATGCGAGGCCACGGAAGCGCATCTATACGGGTTACAAAGTGAAGTTTTCTATAATCCATACAATAGCGAATGTTTCCGTCCTTCTTCCTGCAGATTACAGAATCTGCAGCCCATTCCGATGAGGAAGGTTGAATTATTTTCTTTCCCAATAAGTCCATAAAATGCATTTTTTCTTCTTCTTCAAACCCAAAACGGTGTCCTTCTTAGTCTTTCCTTTATTGGTGTAGCATTACCTTTGAAGTGGCCAATATTCAACTGAAAAGGTACCTTGAAACTTTATCAATCATTGTGTCAGTTGAATTTCTTGTTCTTTTGACAAGTGCTTTTTAGATCTTTCCAGTAAATCGGTCAAGTGTGATGGTACATCACATGGCTCGTCGGTTTCAGTCTGGTTTAGCTGTCTTGTGTGCACTTCATTCCTATCCACAGTAGTCTCCTCTATGTCATCACATTCTGTGTTGATTGTTTCTTCAACTTCAATGCCCACTCCTTTCGTCAGTGATTTGAACTCATTTATAGCATTATTGAAGACTACTGGTATTTCAGCCTTACTAGGAACAACCACGTAAGGCATTGTGATTCCTTTCAAGTCTGGGAATGGTTGAAAACAAACATCAGTGTCAAAGTCATTTGCAGCAAGTCACTGTACATTGAATTCTGGACATCGGAGGGACAGTGATTCGCTTATTTAATTGTATTCGAGACACTTTGATGTCCTTATCTGCAGCTTTAGCAAACTTTGCGACCAACTTCTGATTTCCTATTCTAATTGTAATTATATCTAAGTCAATGATCTCCTGTTAATGATGCAACAAATCTCGGCCAATAATGACTGGATCTGTAATAAAGAAGGGTAATAACAAAATTACCGAACTCCGAGCAATCTTACAAAAGGAAATAATATTAGCCACAATGAACCTCCATTTTGTTTCTATGTTCCCAATGTTGAAACGGGCTGTGTCCCCTGATACAGTCTTGATACAAGTATTGTTCCCTGTCCCTTTCAGGTGAAAAACCTGTGCGCAGCTAACTGGTAATTTCAGGTTCTTGAAACAATATTCATTTACAACTGTAATTTGAGTCCCAGTATCGACGATTCCATCAATCTTGCGTCCGTTTATGGAGATAGGCAGGACAAGATTGATTCCATTATTTGTATCGGTCTTTGAGATTTCTTTCACTTGGAACATACCAGAATCATGTTCATTTTGTTTTGACTTATCCTTGTTCTCCATTACCTCTGAAGAGAGTTCCTTGCTTGGGCCAGTGGAATCGGCACCCAACACATAATCCCCTATTATATCCTTAGCATAGCATTGTGACGAAGAATCAGCCAATTCACAAAGATCAGGGAGACCGGCTCTTTCTAAAAGGTTATCCCCTCTTGAGTGTAGGACATTACTATAATTGTTTATACTAGTTGAGTCTTCCAATTTCCTAGTTGTACCAAAGCCCCCTGATTGCTGATAGGTCGGCGGCTGGGCTACTTCACCGACCATTGATCGTTTAAAGGGTTTGTTCGAGTTCGCGATTTTGATTTTTTTTTTGGACATTGATTGCTATAATGTCACACTTCTTGACATGAGCAACATCTGAACTCCTGTCCTACTTCTTCCGTTATATTGATTCCGTGACAATAGACTCAACATTTTGGAAATGTCTTTTTGCATATTTGAAACGTCATTCTCAGTTTGTTCGAGACGATCTTCAAACATTTCCTGAGTCGGGGATTTAAACGGTTTCCTTTTTAATACCCTCACTGTGGGTTTCCCTGGGTCGTTATCTGACGATTCGTCACTTTCAAAAGTAACATGTTGTACTTTCCGTATCTGTGGCTTTGCATTCCCAAATAACACTTTCTGATTATGTATGGAACTCTTGGCGCATTGTAACGCTTGATCGATTCTGGATGGATTTTTATCCATTGCAGCTAATGCTGCCTTTTTGTCATTGCAACCATTCAAGAAAGCATCAACAGCCATCAATTCAACAATATCTTCAGTGGCTTCGCTGTACCTATCGTTAGCCATTTATTGCACTTTCTCACCAAGCTCTTCTATTGACTCTTCTACATTTTGCTTTACATCCTGAAGCTGCTTCCTGATTGAATGTGGAAGATCTTTATTACCAAATCGTTGGAACATTTTTTCCATCATTAACTTAAAATCCTTTTGTACTGATTGAGGACGCGTACTGAAAAACTTCAAAGCTTTCCCTCGAAAGCATAGAAGAAAATTGTCAAGTTTCTGGGCATCTGTCCATTCAAAGCGCAAGGCAGTATGCGTAAATTGCAGTTGGTATGATTTCCAATCCCCACTTCCATCATAAGTCGACAACTTTGGGAAATGAGGTAATGCGACCGACAACGCTTTACTACTGGATTTAACACTCTCGGTTGTTTTCTTAACTTGTTCGCTTCTCTATGTTGTTTCTTAAAGATTATCATCAGACTCTTTTTTGCTATGTTTTTCTTCTTCTGACATATGTGGACCTTTTATTCTTGGCCCATAAATATTGTTGGGTGCCAATTTATCTATCATTTTTGTTGTTTTGACATGTTGAATGTCTTCTTCTAACTGTTTTATTCTCTTATTTTGATCTAACAATTGTTTTGCTTGAGCTTTTGCAGTTGCATCTGCCTTTTCAATGTAATTTGATTGAGCATCTACCTTTTGCATCAGTTGTTCCCGTTCCGTTTTCAATTCATACATTTTCCCATTTAATTGACTAATTTGTCCCTGATAGTGTTCGTTCTGTCTATGAAGCTCCTCTTCCCTTTCTTGTTCGTATTTTGACTCTTGAGTCCTTAAAGCCTCTGTCAATCTAGACATACTCTCTTCTCCTTCACTAAGCTTATCAGCCAACAGCTCATTTTGTCTAGTAATTGCTGTCAATTCACTTTGCAATGTGTCTATATTCGCTTGTAGATTTTCGTTTGCCTTTCTAAGCTCCATGGTATTGGTCACATCAGCTTGTTTGATAATAGGTACCTCTGTTTTGTACTTCTCCATGAGCTGTTTCCTGTTATCCTCCCTCACAGGCTCTGTTTCATCTATCTCAAAGGTTATTCTACCAATCATCACTAGTGGGTCCCAAATATGAGACGGTACCCCATTTATCAACTTAAGTGATTCTAAGTTCAGAGCAGCCTTTGACCTTTCTTTAATAATCATTCCTGATCTTTTTTCTCTTCTATCTATGATGGTCATAAACTCATCCTTTGTGGCAGTATTTATATTATTTGGTTTCTTTGACATATTTCTAAATTTAAATTTTCAACTTTGAAATATTTATTGAGTTATATATTATTTTAATTTTATTCCAATTTTAGCTAAAACTAATAAACTAAGTGTTAGGCAAGAGCTAACCTGCAGAACAATTTTCGTAACTTTAATTCAGAATAATCGTCAAGCAAGGGATACCTGCAAAGCAATTCCCCAAACTTTAATTCAAAATTGTTATGCAAAGGGAATCAGCAAAGCAATTTTACTAACTTGATTACATAAAATGTAGAGTATAGGTAACCTGCACGACTTTCATTCCCTGAATTTAATTGGTTGCTATTACTAAACGTTATTCATAACTTGATTGAATAAAATGTCGAATAAGGGTAACCTGCACGACTTTCATTCACTGAATTTATTTTTTTGTTAATCAGACTACTAGAATATGCCACCAATTTACAAGACTGACAACAAACTATTGATCTTTTCGATTTTTTTTTATTACTTGAAACTCTGAACTGTTTTCCTTCTGAAAATCAAAGTTAAATTATTGCTTAATTCTAAGACAAAATGCTGCAACTTAATAACATTTCAATCTATAGACTTGGCCAGTCCTCAAGGCAACCAATTTAATTTGCGAAATAAAAATCAAACTTTAGTATATTGAAATCAATCATCATTACTTCACTCACTGTGTGTCTCCATAGCAATTGTAAATCTCGGCTTACGATTTCAAATTTGTTCTTTGAAATAGCTTAAATTGAACTTTTATTATTCAAATAATTTTACTATTTATCAAGCTTAATCAACAGTCATAACTTGTATATATTTATTTCTAAACCGTTTTATAGAAGAAACACGCGTACACACAATTTCAGTTTCAACATGTTTAACTGATGCAAAACTTTGCTTCAAACTAGTAAGGGACAGCAAGCTGACAAAGTGTGTATTTATGTTGTGTCATCTGATTTTTTCCAAAGAGCTCAGTCCAGGGCAACCGTTCTGAACTCTTATAATTGCCTCTTAACCTTATTATTAACCACCTGAGATGAAAAGTATCAATTATACACGAATAACTAAACGCCAAACAAAAATATGCATGGATGACAAATGTCCAGTCAACTATAGTAAAAAACAATAAATTTACCACCCCCTTTTTCTTCTCTAGTTTAGAAAAATACTTTTCACCAAGGTTTATAAACATGAAAAAATATGGGGCGAGCCTTTTCATTTTGTGCAGCAATTGTGCTTAAATACCAACCCAAATCAAAGCAACAGCTTGAACCTTGTACCAGTTCACCGTATTCTTTGCACAGTGAACACTATTCGGCAAACTCCATGCCTTTTTTTTTTTTTTTTTTTTGAAATTTTTCTCAGTCTAATTTCTTTATTAACCGTGAGTAAAACAAATAAATATCAGCCAGAAATAGGACTACAACTATAAATAAGGCCCACGAAAAGAATAATTCACGTCACCGATATTGTATCCGATGAAATGAAAATTTGACAAATCTCCCGCACCGTCTGCATGAGAAATTCGAAGCCCGCGAAAATTTGACAAAAATAAACTGGTGTCTTCAGGCTTTTCTACATCTCACACCAATATTGCAGAGTTGATGGCATGCGCAATGACTTATAAGAATAATTAACGATAATTGCATCCATAATGATTTATAAGAATTTATCCATTGATATTATCAATTCATATATTAACGATAATTACGAAAGTCCAATGAAGCAACCGATTAACAATAATGGCACAGTGCTTTCTCAAGGAGTAAATCTCACTTAACTGAGAACACCTGATAACTTCATTAAGACAAAATATTGGATGACGTGGTTTAAATAATCTTTACCAGGCAGCATGGAATATCAGGGAAAAATGCAAATCTTTGAGAGTAAGAAAACTAAATAGCTTAAAACAGGATAGCCAAAACCCCATAATTGTATCCATGTCTGAGGAAGATGAACCTTAGATTTATCAATATATACAACACCTACTAACTGTATATTACAATACTACTTACATCATGTCAATAATAGTCATCGGAAGGTAAAATTCGTAATATCTAATTTAACTTTAAGTTGTTCGTACCACGATGGTGTTGATTGAACATAGAAATTAATGAGATATCATCGTAATCACTAAGGTAAATCTTCTTCAGACATTGATATACACTTAAGTTTATACATAAACAGTAAACATATTAAGTCGATATTTAATGCTTCAGTAACTCGATTCATAACAGGACATTTGCTGACTTTAATTTTTAATGTCTGAAAGACGGCTTGGAAGATTTACGGTACCTGTATCACACAAAACTGTAAAATGAGTTACAGCAATTACATCGTAAAATATGGCACCAGGTATTTTTCTTTGCGGACCAGTAGAAAATATGTTAGAACCAGTAACACGAAGGGTGCTACATGTGGAGTAGAAACTACTTACCCTTTCGGGTCATATGTGTTCACTCAAGTTTCATGATGAGGCTCGTGGTGCTCTTTCTTTGGTTCTCTGTCTCATCTTTTGAACATTGTATTGTCTTTCATATTACTTCTTTTGTATCGGCAAGCTTTTCCTACACGCATATTCCTTCTCCTAGATGTGGATTAATCCAACCTTTGTAGTCTCCGGAACTTTGATGTATATATGTTCTATATTGAATTCATTCTCGAATAAGTAGCTAAGATAACAAAACACAAAAGTTCTGCTATCAAGAAATCGAACCTTGGTACAATGTTATTGTGGAAAGTGTGTTTGACGATTGGTTTTTGAATGCCTGCAAATATATGTTTGTATAAATATTACATACCTTTGCTAAATGACCAATCTTTCCTTTACTGACGAAAGCTATGTAGATAAAATTGACGAGCGAAATCAGTTTCCATATCACATATGTGTCAGTCATTATAATAATAATAATAATAATAAATTCTTTATTTATAAAGGGTTACACAGTTAGTTATTAACTAATCTTCCCTGAGGCCCTCATTGGCATATTTAAGCATACATTGTAAAGTACACTATATAAAAGTTATACACAAGAAGCAATACATTGTAATAAGCATACAAAACAAGATTAAGTAAACATTTTATGGTAATTTAAGGTACATCATTATTTAAAATGAGATTTTTAACTTTTGCATTATGAGAAGAAGCTTGCCGTATCGAAAACGGTAGTTCATTCCATAGCTTTGGTCCAGAGTATGTAAAAAGTTTTCTTAAAAAGTTCAGTTTTGCCTTTGGAATTTGTAATATTTCACTTACAACATTTCGGAGACAGTAAGAATTTCTATCAGACAAGCATTGAATTTTATTTTTTAAATATACATGTGCTTCATTAATTAGATATTTTGAAACAAGAAGATATTTATGATATTTGATTCTTTGTTCAATAGTCATCCATCCCAGTTGTTTAAATAGAGGTTCAAATGGTGCTATGGGATCTTGATCTAATATCAATCTTGCTGTTCTTTTTTTGCAATTTAAGAATGCAAATTAGTCCCTCATTAGAACAGTTTCCCCAAACAACACAGAAATAATCAATTAAAGGCAAAATATAACCTGAATAAAAAAGTTGCCTTGATTCAAGATTTAAATATTTCTTAATTGTTGAAAGAAGATATATTTTTGATGATACTTTAGAACAGATTTGATCAATTTTCCAATTTGTGATTTTAGTCAATTTTGATACCAAGTAATTGTTCACAAACTGAATGTTGTAATTGTTTAAAATTAGTATTCAAAGATCGTTCTTCATTTTGAAATGCAAGTTTTTGCTTTGTTCCAACCGTCATACAATTAGTCTTACTACAATTCATAAGCCTACTATTATCCTTGCACCATAATTCAATTCTATTCAAGTCTTCTTGGACATTAGTTTGTATAGCTGAACTATTTTCCCAGAAATGTGTATTGTAGAATCATCAGCATACATATCAGTGTTGCAATTTGAAATACTTAAAGGGAGATCACTTACATATAAAATAAACAATAATGAGCCAAGTATTGAACCCTCATGTACTCCATATTTTAATGGACATTTATTAGAAAGAGCATTTCCAATTTGTACTTGTTGTGTTCTATTTGTCATATAAGAATTAAAAAGAGCTAACACGTTTTTTATTGAATCCATATATTTCAAGTTTTTTAGCCATGATATCATGGTCACCAATATCGAAGGCCTTTTTTTAGATCTAAGAGTATAACTACATTGGCATTTCCATTATTCCTTTCCTCTATCCATTTATCTATTATGTTGACTAAAGCAGTTTGACAGGAATGATTTGATCTAAAACCAGATTGGACATCATGTAGAAGATTGTATTTTGCTAAGTACTGATACATATGTCTTGAGATATGTTTTTCAATTACTTTGGATATAACGGGTAGTACAGATATAGGCTTGTAATTTATAGGGAAACATTTTCCCCCGACTTAAAAATTGGAGACACTTTTGCATTTTTTAATATGTTTGGATATATACCACTGTCTATTTTTCTGTTGAATATATAAGTTAGGGAGACACACTAAATGGGGCACTGACTTTCAGAATCTTAAGTCCAATGTTATCAGTTCCAGTTGATTTGTTTTTGTGGAGATTTAAAAGATCCTGTAGTAATTCATTCCTCTTCACTGGGGGTATAGAAAATTGTGTATTTTGAGATATGTTATCACTAACAAAGTTATATAGTTTACTAAAATTTCTGGAAGTCGAGATATTTTCACTTCTAAGATTTTCAATACAAGAAGTAAAGAACATGTTAAAGGTATTTGCTATATCTATTGGTCGTGGTCATCCAATAATATGTGTACCACAGTTACCTGTTATTGCTTCACCTCGAGCGAATTTATGATTTTCATAAATTCGCACTCGATTGACAATAACAGGATGTAGGTTTTAATTTTTTATTTATTAAATTGTCTTTTTAATGGATTTAAGATAATAATAACATTATTCTTTTAGATTACTCTATTATATTTTCCGATATAAATTAACAAGAAAAAAACGTAAGGTTGTATACTTGGTTATTTCTAATACTTGATATTTAATGAAAGGCACACTCGCTTGGAGATATATAAATCAGTAAGCCCATTTTAAAGTTGTAGTTGGAAAATGTTTTTGCAACAATAGTATTATTGTACAAGTTGGATACATTACTATTGAAACAAAAGAAGCTGCCCATATTGGACATAGCAAATTTCTTTTTGTGCACCTCGGCCTTCACCTGAGTAGTCCGGCTGAAAAAGAACCCCGCTATGTCCAATACGGACCGCTTCTTTTGTCTCAATAGTACTGTATGCTTTTATTACAGCTATTCGCAGCGCTGAAATATATCAATAAGGTATCTGATGATTATTGTACCACCATAGTCTGATATGGGACATCACATTCCAAATAAACAACTGTGCTATTCCATTATTTATATGAAACATATTGTCTTACGACCACATCTAAGAGCTTTGGATCACAAGTTAAATGATTTATTCAATAAAATACTTTTTTGTTAGAAAATAAATATTCCTGTCCCTTCTTGATTGCCCCTTCGTTTGGTTCCTATCATGATTTAGCTGATAGCGGGTTGGTCATAACAGGACAACTACTGAGCCCATGGTTCCCTGTTTCTAAGTGGAAATCATCACTCCGAAAGCTTTACGATCGCCAACACATCTTGGTTAACTGCTACAGGTCATGTGTGTCACACATGACCACATATATTTTCCGTTTGTCGTTCGGAAGTACTTAAGTTCTCCCGGTGTTTTTCTTGCCTTAGTGGGGCTCGTGTTGTTCATGTTGTGCATGTTGTGCATGTTGTCAACTTATATGACGTCATGAGGAACCATGTCCGAGTAAAAACGACGTTCGAATTCTCTTCACTCCGAATTCTTCTGTAGGGGGTTCATTTTTGTTATTGATGTTATTTGTATTGTGATACGTATACTGGTATCCAACACGATCTATATAGTTTGCGTTCTTTTATCTCCATGTTTGTGCTGATGTTGGTTTGTGTCACTTCAGATTTGGAATTCGTGCCTTCAGCGTGGTCTAAGCACTTTCATTCATAAACAAAACAACTACCGGTGGAGTTAGTGTATGCAAATAAATTGTAGGTCTATATGCTCTAGACTTTTAAATATTCCTACTGATTCCCCGTCTACCTTATTAATAGTATTATATAAGTACTAATTTATGTATAATGATAACATAAAATGCTATCCTATTCTGTGAAATCATTATTAATCTTGGGGTTCTTATTTTCGTGGATTTCGGGGATTGTGTGGTTTACGCCAAATTTGAAAATTAAAATCCAAAGAAATACAATTTTCCCATTGACTATAGTGCTTGAAACCAGGAATTCAAGAACCCAATGATCACTGCATTTTGTAGAAATCACGAATAATGGTGTTAACGAACAAAAGTACTTTCACATTATGTAGAATTGAACACCGTTGGTGTGTATGCTATGGACGTTTTAAGTTATGAAACAAATAAATAATGACGTATGAATTTCGAACCCGTTATAAATCCGTAGTTTTCTGTGTAGTGTTTTGTATATCACTGTTTGCCCTTTTGTCCGTATATCCTTTAGTCGCTTCATTGTTTGTCCTTCCGCCATTTACGGATTCTGATCACCTCTTATGTATCTTCAAACCTTTCTTACGTACATATTACAGATCACCTTTAGTCGGATAGGGAACATATGCCTATCATTGCTACGTAATCAGTGATAATTGTTGTAGACCTAACTGTTACGTAGAAACACCGAACTAAATATTATCCTCCGTCAATAGCATTTCTTTCCAATGAACTTGTTATCCTGTCCATCATTTCCTTTGTGCATTCTATGCAGACTTCATACACATCAGCTTTTCAAGGAAAATGAACAGAATCTAACCCGTCCTTTAATTTAAGGTTTCGCTATATAGATGATTCCTATCAATAAATATATTTTATGATGTTGTTGATGGTATCTAATTCATTCAGCTTGAGTTAAAGGATACCAAAGATACAGCGAAATCTGCCTCATACCTTGACCTACACCTTGACACTGAGAGTGAGGTCCCGTTAAGAGGGACATTTTATGACACTATAAATAATTTCCATTGTAAGCTTACTATTTATATATTTGTGTATGTGTCAACATTCCAGTAGCACATGTATATGGAGTTTATATTTATCAGCTGATCACATATTCTTGAACTTGTGGCTCCTGTTATGATCTACTTGATAGACGGTTACTACTGGTGATGAAGCAGCTACTGAATCAATTGTTTTGAGGGGTTAAGTTGAAGTAATCTCTTCGAATGTTTTACGGTCACCACGATGGCTGGGTTAACCGTTACGGAATAGCTGTGTTACAAATGACCAGGAATATGTTATGTTTGTTGTAATTACAATCCAGTCATTTTTTTCATTCATGATTTTATTATTTATAGCAATAGTAACACGACCGATATCACATATGGAGCTGAAACTGTTTACCATTGTGGGTCACCAGAGTTCAACCTTTGTGTTATGTAGGGTCCCTGTTGCTTGCTCTTTCGTTTGGTGTGTAATGTCATTGTTTTTTCTTTTTTCTTTTGATCATTGCATTGTCCTTCCTTCTTTACTGCTTCTGGATACCCCTTTGCTATCTTCAATCATTTCCTACGTTTATACCCCTTCTTGTAATAGATGTTAAACTATTATCCACTCTTTTTAATGCATTTCTCTGACCTCATATTATTGTTCCGATAATTGATTATTCATTTGTTCTTGTGTACGTGTTTTAAATATTGTAGAACGTACGGAATAGAACCCATGCTATCCTTTTTGATCACTTCTGTCTAACAGCCTGGCTACGGTGATTACACTACTAATCTATGTAATTAATGCATATATGAGTCTTGACAATGTATGTTCAGAACTGACGAGTACATGAACTTTTAAAGTATATTCTCGCAATAAAATTAACAAGTAACGAGTCGACCTCAAGTAATCACAAATAAGACATGCCATAGGTGAACTTGAATTAACGAAATATAAGCGTGAATCGTTTTTCGGTTTATATTTGGTTTTTTTTAACAACGTAATATATTTTATTCAAATGCTTGCTACAACCAACACGCCAAAAGTCCAAGCTCCCTTTGGTGTTTCCCTGTTACATCTTGTTCTGATTATCCAGGGCTAAAATCAGAATTACATGAAATATATATACAATCTAAATACAATTTATATTTAATACCTTTTGAAAACATTTATCTATTTGCATTTATTATATAATTTTTTACTTTCATTAAAAATGTACACTTTTGAAGTGTTTTATTTTCATTTATTCTTTTAATATATTCATTGGCAAATATTCTATGAACATCAATATACTTTGTTTTCTGTTCAGATACATAGTACGATTTGTAGATGGTAAACCCTACAACTGTTATCAAAATATTTAATGCAAGATAGTTTGTATCATCTATCTTGTATCCAAGTACTATATGATTCAAAGTAATTTTGTTTTCGATACCCAAACCCTTCATTAAATTCTGAAATTTTGTCCAAAACCCTTTTAGAAAGGTAGAAGTAATAAAATAATGAGAGTAATCTTCATCTAATTTACAGAAATTACATAAATTATTCCCAACAATTTTCCATTTGGAAAGTAAAACTTTATTTGGAATAATAAAATGAAAAAGTTTCCATCTGAACATTTTAAGTTTGTTTTCCTCAAGAAATTTGAAAATGAAAAAATATAGACTACTTGTATTTGGTTTTTCAGACAACACTAAATAATTAATCCAATAATGTGTACCAATAGGGTTTGAAAATTTAACATTCACCAGTTTATTATATAATAACTTATTAGACAATGTAGATAAATTGATAAACTGATTGTTCCAGATGAAATAATCTTTTTTGATATTTACAATGCTTTTAACTGAGCTTTCTGTTTTTAAAATGTCTATCCAATTCTTTGGAAAAGCTTGTTTAAGAATACTAAATTCAGATATCCAATTAGATTTATTTTTTAACTTGTGAAGAATAAATTCTTGCGTAATTGTACCATTATTATCATTATATCAATTGTAATAAATATATTTACCCATAAAATTTGCTTTCTTACATTACTGAATGTTAATGGCGAACTTAATTGACCACCACCTGTTTTTATCCAACTGGTCAAAACATTTTTGTAAAATTCGGGGATATTATTTAGAAACTGTTTATGTTTTTTCACATCTATGTTCATTTTAAAAATAAGCCATATTTTCCCAAATTGGCAAATACATTTAAATATTTTAGTGGTATCAGTTTCCAATTCGAAAATTTCGAGTCAGTTAATCTACTTACCCATGATGCTTTCAAATATATAAAATAACTTTGTATATCTATCATTTTCAGCCCACCCTTCTCAAAATCTCCTATCAATGTATTTTTTTTTTTACCTTATCTGGTTTCCCAATCCATATAAATTTAAAACACTTACTCTCTATCTCTTTTTTGTCTTTTTCTGGAATAGCACACGAACTAACAATAAAAGTAAAAATATGTATAATCAAAGCTTTAATGATTAGTACTTTACCCAATATTGAGAGATTTCGCTTTGACCATGACAAAAATAAGCTATTCATTTTTTCAATTTTTGTTTCCCAATTAAGTTTTTCACATTCTATGTAATCATGACCATAATAAATACCTAAGGTCTTTATTGGTTTGTTTGTCCATTTAATATTTTCTTCCTTATCTTTACTGTGTTTTAGTTTCCCAATCCACAACCACTCTGTCTTATTTCTATTTATCATTAAACCTGAAAAATTACCAAAAATTTAAATTTCGTTCATAGCAACAGATATATCGTTTTTAGAGTTAAAATATAGTGTTGTGTCATATGCTAATTGCGAAATTTTTATACTATGTGTTTGTTCATCTATTGTTATCTGAAAACCCTTGATATCCTTATTATTTCTTATTCGAAGAGCCATGATTTCAACTGATAAAACAAATAGCAAAGCAGATAAAGGACAAACTTGACGTATTCCGCGCGAGTTTTTGAAAATCTCTGATATCCAGCCATTGTTCATTACACAAGTTTGAATATTACTGTATAAAGTTTTAGCCTAAATTATAAACGATTCATTAAACCCAAAAAGTTGTCAAGATAAATGTCCATTCAAGAGAGTCAAACGCTTTTTTAAAATCAACAAAGACTATTCCCCCTTCAACATTATAAGATTCAGCAAAATCAATAATGTCTTGTATTTGTCTATGATTGAAGCCGGAACCTTTGAACCGTAATGAGAGCGGGAGGTTTGGCGCCTTAAAATCTGATTCAACCCACCATTCCTTTAGAAATGCCGGTACCAAGTCAGGGTCATTACGGTTTTCACAGTTTTCCGGTTGTTGACTGATTTTGTCTGTTTATATAATTATGAGTTTTGACTTTCCCTTTGTAAGATTGTTCGGAGTTCGGTAATTTTGTTATTACCTTTATTTAATATATCCAGTTTGGTCATTATTTACAATTTTTTCTAAAACTTTTTTTAAACGCTGTGCTAGAACATAAGAAAGCAGTTTTAAATCGACATTTAAAAGAGAAATTGGCCTATAATTATCTAGAGCGAAGGGATCCCCTTTTTAAATAATAGAGATAAAACACTAGTCCGCTGAGAAAAACTCAGTAGCTTTTCATCATAGCTTTTATTTAGAACATCAATTAAACAAATTTGACTTTTGCCCAAAATTCTCTATAAAATTCTACTGTTAGTCCATCCAAACCTGGGGCTTTATTTGATTTCATATTATTTATTGCATTAGAACACTCTTCTTCAGTTACATTTCCATCACAAATTTATTGATCCTGATCCTGAAGTCGGTTTTCTTATTTTGTATCGAAAATAAAATTACTGGTAAGATTTTCATCAGGATATTTTGTAGTATACAATTTTTCATAATACGATTTAATAGTACAAAGAATGTGCATCTGGTCAGTTATTTTTTCATTGTTTTCATCTATTAATTTGTTTATTGACTTTTTAATTTGCCTCTGTTTTTCCAGACTTAGAAAATATGAGTAATTTTTTCCCTATATTCCACCCATTTCTCACGACATCTAATTTGTGCTCCTTTTGCTTTTTGGTCATATATTTTTACAAGTTGTGTTTCAATATTATGAATTACTTTATTTAAATTATCGTTTTCCTCGCTTTGATTATCCCTTACCATAATATTATTTTCTAATTCACTTTCTAATGTATGTCTGAGTTCTCTAGTTAATTTTGATTTGTTTTTACAATACATAGTAGTTACTTCTCGAATTTCAGCTTTCATTGCGTCCCATAATAATCTTATGTCGATCTTATTATTATGATACTGTATTAAATATTTATCAATTACTTTATTTATTAACTGTTTATAATCATATTCCTGTATTACACACTTATTAATTTTCCAATACCATCTTCCCTTTTCAGACACCCCCGACCGAAAGGTTAAAACCAAACTTTGATGATCAGTATACTGTATGACCGCAGGTTTAATTTTACAGCCTTGAACAAGCGATAACAAATATTTTCCTAAAAGAATCATATCAATCCGACTAGCTTGTGTTTTGTCTTTCCTACGCCATGTAAACTGTTGTCTCTTTTCATTATATATTCTCCAGACATCAATTAACTTATTACTTTTTATAAAGGACTTTAAACTATTTACTGATTGTTTGCAAACATTACCTGTGCGTAAACTTCTACGATCTATGTCTTGCATTATCTCGTTAAAATCTTCACCGACAACAAGAATACCGTCCCATGTACTTTACAGAAATTACTTACCTTTTAAAAAAACATGTTTCTTAAAGTTTTGCTATTTGGTGCATAAATGCATACTAACGAAAAAACTGCATCATCTATCTGTACATTTAATAAGACAATTCTGCCATTTTCATCAGTAACCTTGTCAATGACCTTATAATTGACTGCTTTATTAATAAATATTGCTACCCCCCTACTAGCAGATGTTCCTACACTACCATAAGCGTTAAAATCTGTATTGAAATTTATTTCGTTTTCAACATTCTGATCGAAATGTGTTTCTTGAAAATAAGCTATATCACATTTCATTGACTTGACCCATTCTATAGCTTGACCTCTTTTCTCTCTGTTTTGCAAACCGTTTACATTTAAGCTACATAAATTTATCATATTTTTGACAGACATTTTTTATGAGATAAGATTTGTATTTGATATGTAACAATTCTACAATTTGCTTTATATTTGTTATTTGTCATCTAATATGGCTTTGTAAATATCAAACATGTAACAATATGAAATAAAAATGCCTTTGCATAAGGAAATGTATTAAGTGAATATATTCTAACTTTCTTGAAAATAATCAACTCGGCTCTCACGGATCTCGTGATTTTTTTTTTATTCTACGGTTAGAGTGCATTCTCCATTACGTAGCATACGGAACCTTGCTTTATATCTGTTCTTAATTTAACCAATTCTCGAATTAGTATCTGAGAAAACACATCACAAATCAGATAAATCTAATCTGAAATGTAAGGTAATCAGAACGCACCTCATTCAATAAACGTTAGAGAAAACTGTAAGGAAAATATATAATGGACAATACAGTAACAATGGCAAAATCTTACAATTTTAGAGAATTAAACAAGTACAATACAAATTAAACAAATCGTGTTCGCTTTGCTAAAATAGTGCCTTCACCATAAGCTTAACGAACTGCACCCTATCTCTTCATGATATTGCTGAATAATTGCTCATTTTGACTTTAAATAACACTCACTCACTCACTCCCATATTCCATAACTCCAGAAACATCTGATTTATTTTATCTTCATGTTCAGACCCTTCTACGTGGACATCCTGTTGTTGTTTTTTATGTTAACCTTCACAACACTAAAGTTCACCAAACAGGAATTAAACTGATATACTACTAAAAAGATCAGAATGTTAGCGTATCATTCTCTCCTTCATCGGGGATAGCAAAACGAGTGTTACCCTCGAAGGTACAGTTTGCTAGTCCCATGCGTCTCTGATGTATTTATATTACCATATACCGTTTCTGACCTTTATCAAAGACATATCAAAAACAGCAACATCATCCGAGACAAATTGTCTACGGGTGATAGCCTGCTATTTCGATCCATCATAACCAGGCTGTCAACAACCTGTCTCACAAAGATTTATTATCACTAGAAGTTTAGGAAGACAAATATCAAATTAGCTATTTTATTTTAGAAAGATTACTGTTTGACTCGACACACATGCTCGGTTTCCTCGGAAACACTGTCATTTAATATACATATGATTCTTACATAGGTGAAAAAGTGAAGATGTGATAATTATCTGCAGGTTTTAATTTCTTATGTAATTCGAAAGGATCAATACCAGTTATTTCTGTCGATACCATTTGACACTTGAATATAATCATTAGATTTTAATTGTCTATCCTGTCTGTTCCGTTTGGGTTTGTTGCTCCTAAAGACTTTTATATTATTTGACTTTTTAATTTGGGCGCCCTTTATGAAGGTTATTCCAGAAACGTGTCGCGCGCACTGAATTAGATATCTATGTATTTATTGGAAACATACGACAATATTGTATGTCGTAGACATAATTTTTTCCATACAAATTAGCAATTAAGAATTTGTTTTCATACATTTAGCACAATCTGCCACAAAGAGTCATTTGCTTATGATAGTTTTCAACAACTGTAAACAATTGCTCAAAAATCGTGTTCTTCGATATAAAAAAAAATGGCTTACACCTGTTGTATATTACAGTGATGTGCAATATTGGTCAGTTGATTTTCTTGCGTTTATTTTCATATTTTACCTGTATATATGATGACCTCATGATACTTATACAAAACCACATTTGATATGGTTTGAGATTTCGTGTGCTATGCATGCAATACACGGATGTCATAGTTCTATTTGATTACATGTATTTGTACACGACTCGTTTAACATTTCACTAGCACATTTAAATTTATTTATGTAATACCGTATGAGTAACATATCTATGTTATTTCCTGTAGTAAGATCATTTCAATCGTTTTTATTTCACCTACGCTGTATAATGTTTCCATTGTATAGACCACCACAGCATTGCAAGTTCTATATTATTATATTGTAGGTTTATTTATGACAGTTTTAATCTATAACTAATTATTTACTTTTATTTCTTTTTCAGTTTTGGGTAAGTGTTATGTTCATTATAGTTCTTTTAATTTAATTAAATAGTATAATCACTTGTAAGGAAAGTACTTGTGTGTCTGATATGTTTACATTTTATATTGCACGGTGCCTGTGTAGATTATCTTACATATCATGACTTACACAATATATAATATCTACATTACTAACATACAATATCCAGTATAGTATATCTTGTACTAAATATCATTATGACATTGACATTATTATAAAATATATGCGTTATCGTAAAGTAATAATAATTGCATTAGCTATGAATTATAAATTGCAATAATTTATATATCATATAATGCATGCCAATCCAAAACACTGACTACTGGGTAGATGATACCCTCGATGACTCAAATTTCACAAGTGGAAGAAAACCAAAATACCCTAGGCATTATGAGTTATATATGTCCGAGGGAGATTAACCACAGTCTTTAGTAGTACACTATAGACGAACTGTGAACTCATGCTTTACTGTACCAGTAATTATCATCCCAAAATGAGTAAGTGTAATTATTTTTTATGACGAAGTAACACACAGGCAGCAATCGGATGGTCGTACCCTTTTTTACTGGGTCGACATACATGCATATGTATTCAATTTCTTTCAAATATTAGAAGTGTCTCATTTTTTCTAACAAATGGATTGGTAGCATATGAAAAAATAAACATCCTCTGGGATTTCAGGCAAAACTGTTTTGGTGTAGAGAGTCTTAGTCGTAAATAAATCTACATTAAACATAGAAAATTGTATGGATGTCCCGATTTTGATCAGCGACTACAAACAACAGTAGAAAATATGGAGCAAGTGCGGAGGTCTAATTGTAATTAGATTGGATTTTGTGGCAATGTTAAACACGGACTTCCGTTATCAATATACACAACGAAACCTCCAATCGATATGTGGCATTGTAACTTAAATAATTATATGAAAGACAGATATCAATTAAATTATTTGTTTGTATCAAACACTTCAATGCACAGACAATTACTAGGTTATCTTTTAGGTTTTTTGCTGTGCCATTATGTCTCTTTACGTTCTGAGTTCCGCGTTGTGTTGCCCCTTACAATTTCCACAAGAAGACGATGTTCGTGTCGTCGTTACCACCAGTTGTTCGTAGGAGGGATCATGTCTTAATTACGTTATATGTGTTTGCCTCCGAATAGTGATGTTCAATGTATATTGTGTTTTGTTTTTTCTTCGTTTTGTGTACCCTATGTTGCCTCTTCGGTGTTAACGTTTATGTAAACAATAATTAGAAAAAAATATGATTTCCTTTATGATAATCTAAACAGAAATCAGGTAAACTCAAATTCATATGAATATATGTGAATGAGTTGTTGGCCTGCTTGTATTGAAGAAATGAAACTTCTTTTGTTTGTCTGTACTCTTTGTATTTGACTTGTGTTGTGAGAAAAACCCTGCCACTTTAAGAACTACGTCAGATTTAATGATGAATGTAAACACTTGTGTTACTGATACCACTACTTACACCATGTTGTATATCAGATCAGTATGTCAGATTTAACTATGAATATACACACATGTGTTACTATTAACACAACTTACACCATGTTGTATGTCGGATCACTATGTCAGATTTAATGAAGAATACACAAACATATGCTAGCACTACTTAACAGATTTGTATGTCAGATTTAATGGTGAATGCACACTTTACAGAGGAAACTACTTACACCATGATGTATATCAGATCACTATGTCTGATTTAATGATGAATGTACACACCTGTGTGACTGATGACACTACATACACCATGCTGTATGTCAGATCAATATGTCAGATATAATGATGAATGTACACACATATATGACTGATAATACTACACAAACCATGGTGTATGTCAGAGCAATATGTCTGATTTAATGATGAATGTACACATATGGGATACTGATAACACTAATTGCACCATGTTGTATATCAGAACACTATGTCAGATTCAATGCTGAATGTACACATATGTGCTACTGATAACACTATTTACTCCATGTTGTATGTCAGATCACTATGTCTGATTTAAAGATAAATGTACACATATGTGCTACTGATAAAACTCCTTACACCATGGTGTATGTCAGATCACTATGTCAGATTTATTGATGAAAGTACTTACATGTGTTACTGATAGCACTGATTACACCATGTTGTATGTCAGATCAATATATTAGAGTTAATGATGAATGTATACACATGTTTAACTGATAACACTCCTTACAACATGTGTTATGTCAGATCGCTATATCTGATTTAACGATAAATGGACATGTTACTGATAATACTACTTACAACATGTTGTATGTCAGATCATTATCTAAGATGCAATGATGAATGTACACATATGTGCTACTGATAACACTCCTTACACCATGGTGTATGTCTGATCACTATGTCAGATTTAATTATGAATCTACATGCATGTGTTACTGATAGCACTACTTACACCATGTTGTATGTCAGATCAATATGTCAGAATTAATGATGAATGTATACTCATGTTTAACTGATAACACTACTTGCACCATGTTTTATGTCAGATCGCTATGTCTGAATTAATGATGAATGTACATGTTACTGATAATACTACTTACACCAGGATGTATGTCAGATCATTATGTCAGAGTTAATGATGAATGTACACACATGTTCAATTGATAACAGTAATTACACCATGATGACTATGCCTGATTTGTACGCACATGTGCTACTGCGACAACTACTTACACCATGTCTTATTTATGTTAGTTGTCTTTGTTTGCGGATAATGGTGTCCAACACATATTGTGTTGTGTTTGCGCTTTGTTTGTCATCGGCGTGTGTGCCATATCTGCCAGTTTCTCATATTACAGACAAACTTTAGTTGGATAGGGAACATATACATATCATTCCTACGTAATTAGTGACAATTCATGTAGACCTAACTGTTGCGTAGAAGCACCGAACTAAATATTATCCTCCGTCAATATCATTTCTTTCCAATGAATTTTTTATCATCTGCATCATTTCCTTTGTGCATTCTATGTAGACTTCATACACAGGAGTTTTTCAATGAAAATGAGAAGAATCTAACCCGGTCCTTTAATTTAAGGTTTTGCTATATAGAAGATTCATATCAATAAATATGTTTCATGATGTTGTCGATGTCATCTAATTCATTGAGTTTGAGTTAAAGGAAACCAACAGTACAGCGAAATCGGCTCCATTCATTGACATACACCTTGACACTGACAGTGAGGGCCCGTTAAGAGCGAAATTTTAAGACACTATAAATAATTTCAATGTTTCCATTGTAAGCCTACTATTTATACATATGTGTATATGTCAACATTTCAGTAGCACATGCATATGGAGTTTGCATCTCTCAGCTGATCGCATATTCTTGAACTTGTGGCTCCTGATATGATATATTTAATAGAGGGTTACTACTGATAATGAAGCAGCTACTGAATCAATAGTAACGCGACAAGTGTCACATATGGAGCTGAAACTACTTACCATTGCGGGCCACCAGAGTTCAAACTTTGTGTTATGTAGGGTACAGGTTGTTCCCTCTTTCGATTTCTGTGTAATGTCATTGTTTGGTTTTTTTCTTTTGATCATTGCATTGTCCTTCCTTCTTCGTCTTACTACTTCTGGATACCGCTTTGCTATCTTCAATCATTTCCTCCGTGTATACCCCTTGTTTTAATAGATGTTAAACAATTATCCACCATTTTTAATGCTTTTCTCTGACCTCATGTTATTGTTCGGACAGTTGATTATTCTTTTGCTCTTGTGTGCGTGTTTTAAATATTGTTGAACGTTCGGGAATAGAACCCATGCTGGACTTTTGGAAAACTTCTGTCTAACAGCCTGGCTACGGTGATTATACTACTTATCTATATAAATAATATGTATGTGAGTCTTGACAATGTATCCTCAGAACTGACGTGTACATGAGCTGTTAGGTATATTCTCGCATTACAAATAAATAACGAGCCGACTGCAAGTAATTACAAATAATACAGGACATGGATGCTAATTTAGAGAACATGAACTAATGAAATATAAGCGTGAATCGATAACACGTATGCCAATACAAGTTTTGCGATTTATTTTTGTTATTTGTTTTCCAGTTTGGCTTTGTAAATATAAAACATATAACAATATAAAATAAAAATGCCTTTGCATATCGAAATGTATTAAGTAAGAGAATACATTCTCTGTTCTTAATTTAACAAATTCTCGAATTAGTGTCTGAGACAACAAATCACAAATCAGAAAAATCTAACCTGACATGTAAGGTATTCAGAACCCACGTCATTAAATAAACGTTAGAGAACACAGAAGGGAAAATTTATAATGGACAATACAGAAACAATTGCAAAATTTTAAAATGTTGGAGAACTGAGCTATCGTTTTCATAGAACAAGAACAGAAAATGTACGTCTTTTTGGTATTACACGTCCTAGTACAAATTACATAATGGAAATAAGGTGTGTTAAACGTACCCGATGCTTGCAGCTGTACGCTTTTTAAACTTACGAACTTTCTTGCCTTGGGGATAATAAGAGTACATATATAAGTAGCTATTTACAAAATATTGCATTAATATGTAGAGAAACAGGTTAAATAAGCGAAAAAGTGATGAAATAACACAATAGTTTTATTGAAAATGAATATGTATGCAGAACGCTTAAGAAAAAGGTGGTAATTGCGTGACACGAGCGTCTTTGCGGAAAACAACAAAGGCATACTTTATCATAAAACAAATCATAATTATCAAAAAAATATATATATACTGTCATTTAAAGCATCTCTTATCTTTTCTATTTCTTGAAAAGGACGTTTATTTCTTTGTTTGATAGCTATCATGGCAACTTGAAAAGCTTATCATCTATTTTGTAGAATATATTTTAACTTAGTTATCAATGCGGTTTTAGAATTCGAACTGTATTTTTGTCTTATCGACAAGCTGGTGCTATTTGATTTTGAAGGTGTTTGCTTCATATCAATTATATTCCTAACCCAATCGTTGGTGCAATAATTAGCGAGCTCGCCCCGAGTGATATACATCGTGGGTTAGAGTCGTGGGCGGGTCACACTAATAGCTAGAAATATGTATTTGCTGCTTCTAGGCTAAGTACACACCTTTAAGGGGTAAGCGAAGACGGGTGTCTCGGATTTATTTTAATGTGTCCTGATGACTTATCTTCCAGAGACTCTTGCCTCAACGAGTAAGCACAATACAAATTAAGCACATCGTGGTGGCTTAGTAAATACGGCCATCATCATAAGCTTCACGAACTGCAATCTATCTCGCCATGATATTGCTGAAGAATTGCTCATTTTTATGTTAAATAACAATCACTCACTCACTCCCCTATTACATAGCTCCAGGATATAAACATCTGACTTATTTGGTCTTCATATTCTGACAATTCTATGTGGACATCCTGTTGGTCTTTTAGATGTTAACCTTCACAACACTAAAGTTCATCAAACAGGAATTAAACTGATATACTACTAAAAGGTCTGAATGCTAGCGCATCATTCTCTCCTTCTTCGGGGATAGCAAAACGAGTGCTATACTCGAAGGTACTGTTTGTTATTCCCATTGCAATATACCGTTTCTGACCCACATCAAAGACATACCAGAAACATCAATTTCATCCCAGTCAAAAACGCTTGCAGGTGATAGCCTTCTATTTCGATCCATCATAACTAGGTTGACAGCAACCTGCCTCACAAAGGTTAAGTATCACTAGAGGATGAAGAAGACCAACAGTAAATGAGCTATTTTATTTTAGAAATATTGCTGTATTACTCGACACATGTTCTTGGTTTCCTTGAAAACGCTACCACTCAATGTAAGCATGGTCCTTACATGAGTGAATGAGCGAAGATATGATTTTTGTTTTCTAGTTTAATTCACAATTCAATTCTAAGGGGTTAATATCAGTTATTTCTGAAAACTTTTATATTATTTGGCTTTCGATTTGGGCGTACTTTATGAAGGTTATTTCAGAAACGTGTCGCGCGCTCTGAATTAGATATATACGTATTTAGTTGAAACATACGCAAAATTGTATGTCCTAGACATAATGCTTTCATATAAATTAACATTGCATTTGTTTTACATATTTAGCAAAATCTGCTCCAAGGAGATATTTGCTTATCATAACCCATTCAATAATTTTTTCAATGATTTTACTCGTGTCAGTTTTGAAATGTTTAACTTGGTTAATAACGTCTCCATATAAATATACATGGAAAAACATACACATTTTTATGCATACACAAGATCTGTATAGTGGTAGTAAAATATAGTGCACTTTTACAACAATTTATTAAAGCGTATCAACAAAAATGAGTTCCAAGAAAAACATAGTCGAACATGACATTTCATTTCCTTATTAAGTAAGAAAGAATATGCGTGTAAATGAACATGAGAGATAGTTTATGCTGTTGTGTGTGATGTCCTATTATGTGTCAGAGTTCCTTGTTGTTATGTCAGTTACGATTTCCACATAACAATGTGTGTAGAGGGCTTATGTCTTATAACGTTATTTGTATTTGTTTTCACATAGTGGAGTCCAGTACATATTGTGTTGTGTTTTTGCTTTGATTGTCTTCGGCGTGTGTACTCTATCTCTCAGTTTATCTGGATTGTCCAATTTTGATTGCCCCTTCGGTATCTAATATTATATCTTGTATTAACTATCATTTTGACATTGGCATTTTTTTGTGTTTTATGAAATGTATACGTTATCGCAAATTAATAATAATTGCATTGTTTATTAATTATAAACTGCAATAATTTATAGATCATATAATTCATGTCAATCCAAAACACTGACTACTGGGTGGATGATACCATCGACGACTACAATACCACACGTAGATGTATCAATCTCTAGTCATAAGTAGTAGATGTATATTTTAATTCGTGTCTTGTGGGTACACTTATTAATTCAAAAATCGCTTTGAGCAAGTTCATCTTGGTTAAAAAGAAATACAAAATTGTTATCAAAATTACTTTGTGTCCTCTTTAGTCAGACGTCAGCTTTAGTTGATATAGTAGAGACACTATGTTTTTCCGAAACTACGAAAGTAATGCCTATAATTTTCTCTCATAGATATAACTAAGTGAATAGATTGGTCTTGTATATCATTATATGTTTTGCTTCTCATTTTATTATAGTAGAGACAATATACTTGTCTTAAGTTATATCATATTTGTTTTGTGTCATGAAACACTGATAACGATGGTTATAGAAATACATATCTGATGCCTTAAATTGATATAGGTTATTTGATAGTGAATAAACAAACCTAGTTTTATATGGTCTGTTGTATTCCGAAATAAAACCTGCGTTCTTGCATTAATGTAATTACAGTGTAAGTATATGGTCCGTTTGTTCTATTTTCAAAACAAAAGACTAGTACAATAATTTGACTTACTATATGAAACGATAAATGTCAGTTAATAGTGAATAATACATTTCTCTGACGTCACTCTATTGTTCGAAGAGTGGATTATTTTTAAGAATCTACAGTGTATTCTTTTGTTCTTTTTGAATATATGAATTTTAACCTTTTACTGTTTTATGCTTAACAACTTAAAATACATATTGTAGAACCACTGCTGGGCTTTTTCAAGTCTACTTTGACTTCCAAAGCTTCCATCTAACGACTCGGCTACGGTGACCACACTTCTATACTGTATAATTAGTATATATATATCTTGATAGTAAACGTTGTTAAAAAAATATCAACAATTTGTTTAAAGAAGCAATTGATCAATATATGCAAGACACGAGACAAGTATTTCAGGTCTGCCATAAATTTTGTTCAGAACAGACGAGTATGTGAACTTTTAAAATGTATTTTCGCAATACAAAAACAACTAACGAACCGACCGCAAGTAATAACAAATCAGACAGACCACAGGTGAACATTTGGGAAAATTGAAAGACCTTGAAATTTCTAAATATAAACGATTATATTCACTTGAAAGACCTTGGAATATCTAAATATAAACGAGAATCGAAAGCACGGATGACGATAAAATGTTGCTGTTTATTTTTTGTTAATTGTGGCTTATTTAGCTTTCTGAACATTAAAAAGGTAAAAATATAAAATGAAAACACTGCTGTAGATAGAAATGTATTGTGCAAGAGATTACACTCCAACTTGTAGATTCTTAGAAATAATCAACTCGAACCTTACGGGTCTTGATTATTTTTAAGAATCTACAGTTGGAGTGTATTCTCCACTACTTATTGGGTGTTGTGTATATTGTTTGTCACATAGTATTATAAGCACGTTTCTTAAGGAAGTGTGATATACAGATTAAAGGGAGTGGGGTACATTTGTTACGTCGAAGTATATAAACGAATAACCTTACAATGGAAAATAACATACCATTACAATAAAGACTCATGGTTTCCTGAATTTGACTTTGTAATTTAAATACTTACAGTTTACATTGCCATCCCGAGATCAATTCAAATGGAAATATAAAGGCGTCACAGTAAACGTTCAGTGGTTGTAGGAAATTAACTACAGCTAAACATCACTAGTAGCAATTATGATGTAAACTACTCAGCAAAAGAAACAATACAATGATGTTAAGAAAATGTGTTAATATTGCCGTGTTTGTTATGCCCATATGAATCTAAGTTATACGGCTTCTTCGATTTTTTTGCTCTATGTAAAATACATTGAGCATCAAATCCTTGTATCGTTTCTTTTGTTGACTAGTGTATCAAGCATAATATCGACTTAGCGAGAAATGTGGAACAATTTGCTGATCTAAGATGGCGACATGGCAATGTCTGCATTATCTGAATATAGCAAACATTTTTAACAATCACATGCATGCTATACTTTACGGAACTCAAAATAATCCATTACATCAAGCCAAATAAAATAAAATAACCAATAATGAAAACAGTGAAATATTCCGAGGCGGCAAATCCCTACTGCCCATAAAAGTCCATGTAAATAAAATGTCTGAAATACACGAAACTAATTGAATTTACCCAAATTTAACAATGGAAATTAGCCGTAACTTTCCTGGAGTCGATGTAGATTTCTGAACTATGCATAAAGTAATATTAAAACATTCTATTTCTAGCTTGTACATTCAATGTTTCCTCATTAAATACAACATAATTATGTTTACATCCTCTTACTTCTAAGAGTCTGCATACAATTATTTAGAACTAAGAAAGGGGTATCTTCACTAACTTTCAAAATCGGCGTCACTTATTGAAAAAATAAACAGGCATTGCTTACACAATGTGTGCGACATTTAATAGGACTTTCCCCACCCTTTCTTATAATGTTTGTATTACATAACTCGCTTGTTTATGCTTTACAGAATTCCTACCTATTCACACCTATGTACAACGTGCTACGCCATATATCACTATCAATATCAGCGCAGTCATCGACAATCGTAATATTTGCACTACGAAATCCCCCGAATGAGTACTTTGATTTCTAAGTTGTCGAGGACTGTGCTCATAGAAAGTATGATTCTAGTGACTGATACTTTGGTTATTAAGGATGCGCATTTGACGTGAGTGATTTATATACTAATCTATTACACTGGGAAATATGGGTTTGTAAAGGCCTAACTTCAACACTTTATATAAGTTAGAAAAATACATGAAAGCTCCGATCCACTACATACGATATCTAAAACACATTTTCGCAAATAGTCCGAAATCTGAACTCGCCATTACTAATAGGAGTGATTTTGTTTACATGCAACATGGAAGCTGATTTTGCATGAAGCCAGATTTTGACCTGATAAAATAACCGACACTAGTTTAATTTCACAGTATGAACTGGTTGACTGGAAGTTTACTCTAGTATTGTAATCATATCATAAACTAGGATTTCCCTATTTCTTGTCCCCAATCAGAAGACATATATTCTCTCATTCTTGAAAAGGTCATTCCTACCATTTCTACTCACTGTTCCTGTATTTAATGAGATGTTTATTGAGACTAGCAAACAAGTTCGGCTTCCTGTGAAACAAAGTGGGTAAAACTAATAGCCCAATGCAATATGATGCTTAATGTGCGTATGTAGTATTTACCACTCCCACATTATCATTAACATTATACCATCCAAAATGTTGAAACAATACTTCTGCTTGTATTATATATAATCCGGAAATTTTGTGACGTGAATAAAGCTATGAATTTAGATGAATTATCGTTTACAAAGCACGAAATAAAAAAATGAAAAATCCAAAGCACGATACGAATATAATACAAATTGTCTCACTTAAATCTATGACCATGTATGTAAAATATACAATAATAACAACCAAACAATATTTTCTGTGCAAATATCATGTATTTGGAATGTAATGATGTTCAAATAATTTGGTTTGTTTTTGTTTGTTCGCATTTGGAATATTGCATCAAAATTGCAATTGTTTTTTTAATCCACTTGACTTCTATAAATTGTTCAGAAAAAAATTATTAAAAATCCAGTTGTAAAATCAACATTTTGTTATATGTATATTATTATATATTACTATATGACTATCAATTTTTTTTTCTGATTGGATAAGACCATGAATGTTTTCTTCATATAACTTTATGAATACTGTCTAAGCCTTCAATTTCCTCAAAGATTAATTTGGACCGTTATATTAACCTCACGTGACGTCAAAATCGGAAAACCCCTACGTTTAATCTTAACATCACGTGAGGTTAATATAACGTTCCAAAGGCTTCTCTGGAACGATCAAAATTAATCTTCGCAATATGCATAGATCTTTCTTGTTACCATTTAAATTTACAACAAACATGTAGTGTTTAATGCAACTTTATAAAACATGACTCAGAGGACATTAATGTCAGCTTCATATAATAAAACAATTACTGACTTTCATTTCGATTAATATCAGGATCTATCGTTCCAAGATATATGATATTACCTCGGCTTTGGCCTCGGTAATTATCATCTATCTTGGAACGATATATCCTTATAGTAACCTCAACAAAAGTCAATAATTGTATTTTATATTATGACTTCAGAAAATGTCTTTTTCTGATTGGCTGACGTCCCAAGTAACGATCTTTGATACAACATTATAATCACCTCATGTGACGTCACGCGAGGTGAATATAGCATTCCAACAAGGTAACCAAAAGAAAATGTTGTGATCAAAGCTTATTTTATGGGTGAAAGAAACATATAAAATGTGTTATATAATATCATTCGATGCCTCGATGAATATCATGTCCCCTGGGTTGATCAATCCTTGTATTCACCTCATCGAAAGTCATCAATTGTATAATATATACGAATTCTGACGATCAATTTAAAAAATGTTGGTTCATTATCAAAAAGGTTATCCATTGGGTATATATGTTAATTATGTTTTCTGAAGTGTACAATACTCTTTGGAATTATTTTGTATTGTGACAGAAACTCTGCCACTTTAAACACAATGTTGTGTGTTAGATAAATATTCCTGCTTTAATAATTAACTTACACACATGTTTAACTGAAAACACTACTTACACCATGTTGTATGTCAGATCACTATATCTAATTTAATGATGAATGTAAACACATATTTAACTGACAACACTATTACTTACACCATTGTGTATATCAGATCAATATGTCAGATTTAATGATGAATGTACACACATGTGTTACTGATAACGCCACTGACACATGTTGTATTGTAGATCACTATGTCAGAACTAATGATGAATGTACACAAGTGTGTTACTGTTCACACTACTTAAATGTTGTTAGTCATATCACTATGTCAGATTTATGAATGTACACACACATGCTACTAATAATACTACTTACACCTTGTTGTATGTCAGCTCATTATGTCAGATTTAATAATGGATGTACACACATATGTTACTGATTACACTACTTACACCATGTTGTGTCAGATCAGTATATCTGATTTAATGATGAATGTACACACATATGCTACTAATAATACTACTTACACCTTGTTGTATGTCAGCCCATTATGTCAGATTTAATAATGGATGTACACACATGTTTTACTGATAACACTAATTACACCATTTTCTATGTCAGATCAATAGATCTGATTTAATGAGGAATGTACACACATGTTTTACTTATCACCCCCCCCCCCCTACACAATGTTGTATGTCAGATCAGCATGTCTGTTTAAATGATGAATGCACATGCATATGTTATTGGTAAAACTACTTACACCATGTTGAATATCAGATTCTATGTTAGATTTAATGATGAATGTAGACACTTGTTTTACTGATAACACTGTTTACCCCATGTTTTAGGTCAGATCACTATGTTTGATTTAATGATGAATGGACAAACATGTGTTACTGTTAACACTGCTTACCCCATGTTGTAGGTCAGATCAGTATGTTTTATTTAATGATGAATGTTAACACATATGCTACTGATAACACTACTTACAACATGGTGTACGTCAGATCTCAATGTCAGACTTAATGATGAATGGACACACATGTGTTACTGATAACACTGCTTACCCCATGTTGTAGTTCAGATCTGTATGTTTTATTTAATGATGAATGATAACACATGTGTTACTGATAACACTGCTTACCCCATGTTGTAGGTCAGATCAATATGTTTTATTTAATGATGAATGTTAACACATATGTTACTGATAACACTACTTACAACATGGTGTATGTCAAATCACAATGTCAGATTTAATGATGAATGCACACACATGTGTTACTGATACCACTACTCACTTCATGTTGTATGTCCTATCAATATGTCAAATTTAATGATGAATGTACACACGTGAGTTATAGATAACACTACTCACATCATGGTGTATGTCAGATAATTATGTCAGATCGAATGATGAATGTACACACATGTGTTACTGATAACTTTACTAACACTTTGTTGTATGTCATATCTCTATGTCTGATTTAATGATGAATGTAAGCACATGTGTTATTGATAGCACTACTTACACCATGTTGAATTTCAGATTCGTATGTCTGATTTAATGATGAATGTACACACTTGTTTTACTGATAACAGTACTTACCCCGTTTGATATGTCAGATTCGTATGCTTGATTTAATGATGAATGTACACATGTGTTACTGATAACACTACTTACAACATGGTGTATGTCGGATCACTATGTCTGATTTAATGATGAATGTTAACACATGTGTTACTGATAACACTACTTACAACATAGTGTATGTCAGATCACAATGTCAGATTTAATGATGAATGCACACACATGTGTTACTGATAACACTACTTACACCAAGCTGTGAGTAAGATCCGTTTGTCTGAATTAATGATGAATGTACACACATGTGTTACTGAAAACACTACTTAGATCATGTTGTATGTTATATCACTATGTCTGACTTAATGATGAATGTACACACATGTGTTAATGTTAACTCTAATTACGCCATGCTGTATGTCAGATCAACATGTCTGAATTAATGAAGAATTACACACATGAGTTACTGATAACACTACTCACATCATGGTGTATGTCAGATCAATATGTCAGACTTAATGATGAATGTACACACATCAGCTTCTGATAACATTACTCACATGTTGTATGTCAGATCACTATATCAAAATTAATGATGAATGTACACAAATGTGTTACTGATAACACTACTTACAACTTGGTGTATGTCATATCACTATGTCTGATTTAATGATGAATGTACACACCTGTGTTACTGATAACGCTACTGACCCCATGTTGTATTGTAGATCACTATATCAGAACTAATGATGAATGTACACAAGTGTGTTACTGTTCACACTACTTAAATGTTGTTAGTCATATCACTATGTCAGATTTAATGTTGAATGTACACACACATGCTACTAATAATACTACTTACACCTTGTTGTATGTCAGCTCATTATATCAGATTTAATAATGGATGTACACACATATGTTACTGATTACAGTACTTACACCATGTTGTGTCAGATCAGTATATCTGATTTAATGATGAATGCACACACATATGCTACTAATAATACTACTTACACCTTGTTGTATGTCAGCCCATTATGTCAGATTTAATAATGGATGTACACACATGTTTTACTGATAACACTAATTACACCATTTTCTATGTCAGATCAATAGATCTGATTTAATGAGGAATGTACACACATATTTTCCTTATCACCTCCCCTACACAATGTTGTATGTCAGATCAGCATGTCTGTTTAAATGATGAATGCACATACATATGTTATTGGTAAAACTACTTACAACATGTTGAATGTCAGATTCTATGTTAGATTTAATGATGAATGTACACACATATGCTACTGATAACACTACTTACACCATGGTGTATGTCAGATGACCATGTCAAAATTAATAATGAATGTACAGATATGTGTTTCTGATAACACTACTCACACCAAGCTGTGTGTCAGATCCGTATGTCTGATTTAATGATGAATGTACATACTTGTGTTAGGGATAACACTGCTTACCCCATGTTGTAGGTCAGATCAGTATGTTTGATTTAATGATGAATGGACACACATGTGTTACTGATAACACTGCTTACCCCATGTTGTAGGTCAGATCAGTATGTTTTATTTAATGATGAATGTTAACACATGTGTTACTGATAACACTACTTACAACATGGTGTATGGCAGATCCCAATGTCAGATTTAATGATGAATGCACACACATGCGTTACTGATAACACTACTTACACCAAGCTGTGAGTAAGATCCGTTTGTCTGAATTAATGATGAATGTACACACATGAGTTACTGATAACACTACTCACTTCATGTTGTATGTCAGATCACTATGTCAAATTTAATGATGTATGCACACACGTGAGTTACATATAACACTACCCACATCATGGTGTATGTCAAATAATTATGTCAGATCAAATGATGAATGTACACACATGTGTTACTGATAACTTTACAAACACTTTGTTGTATGTCAGATCTCTATGTCTGATTTAATGATGAATGTAAGCACACCTGTGTTACTGTTAACCTACTTACAGCATGTTGTATGTCAGATCAGTATATCTCATTTAATGATGAATGTACACATGTGTTACTGATAACACTACTTACAACATGTTGAATTTCAGATCCGTATGTCTGATTTAATGATGAATGAACACACTTGTTTTACTGATAAGACTACTTACCCCATTTGATATGTCATGTCCGTATGCTTGATTTAATGATGAATGTACACATGTGTTACTGATAACACTACTTACAACATGGTGTATGTCGGACCACTATGTCTGATTTAATTATGAATGTACATACATGTGTTACTGATAACACTACTTACACCATGGTGTATGTCAGATCACCATGTCCGAATTAATAATGAATGTACATATATGTGTTACTGATAACACTACTCACACCAAGCTGTATGTCAGATCCGTATGTATGATTTAATGATGAATGTACACACATATCTTACTGATAACACTACTTACACCAAGCTGTAGGTAAGATCAGTATTTCTGATTTAATGATGAATGTACACACATATGTTACTGATAGCACTACTTACACCAAGCTGCATGTCAGATCCGTATGTTTAATTTAATGATGAATGTACATACACGAGTTACTGATAACACTACTAACAGCATGTTGGATGTCAGATCACAATGTCGGATCTAATGATGAATGTACACACGTGTGTTACTGATAACACTACTCACATCATGTTGTATGTCAGATCACTATGTCAGATTTAATGATGAATGTACACACATATGTTTTTGATAATACTACTTACACCTTGTTGTATGTCAGATCTCTATGTCAGATTTAATGATGAATGTACTCACATGAGTTACTGATAACACTACTCACATCATGTTGTATGTCAGATCCATGTGTCAGATGTAATGATGAAAGTACACACATTTGTTACTATTAACAATACTCACACCATGCTGTATGTTAGATCAATATGTGTGATTTAATGATGAATGTACACACATGTCATATTGATAACTCTACATACGTCATGTTGTATGTCAGATCACTATGTTAGATTTAATGATGAATGTACACACATGTCTTACTGATAACACTTCTTACGCCATGTTGTATGTTAGATCACTATGCTAGATTTATTGATGATTGTACACACATGTGTTACTGAAAACACTACTTGCATCATATTGTATGGCAGATCACTACGTCTGATTTAATGATGAATGTACACACATGTATTACCGATGACACTATTTTCACCATGCTGTATGTCAGAATAATGTTATTATCAATATCATATTTTATTATTCAATAATATACCTAAATACGATGACATTTTACATTGATGAATATTAAATACCAGTATTAATATAATTTGATTTAGATACACCATTACTTCACTGTTACATTCAATAACGAGTCATGTTTTATTTTATTTCACAGTGCTTTTTTGTAAGTATAATAACTGTAAGGTAGTATATTAAATTGAAACGGCTAAATAGTATGTCTTGTATAAGGTGACTTGTGTTGTTATGGCAATGAAATATGTTTGAAAGAAACGATAATAATAATGGACACAATGGGTTGTTATAACAACATGCACATTATACCTGATATAAAATAGAAATTATGTATTGATGCAAACGTGGTTGACGACTCTTTAAACGTGTTTGCTTAATAATGAGCATATTAATGATATACACAAATCAACATCACAACGTTCAAGAAAACTATAAATTGTAGCATTAGTACAATATGTTGTGTTAATGAACACATGACAGAACATAAGCATAAACAAGTAAATATATGGAATAACAAGCAACACACAACATTTAACAGAAGTTCAAATACATATTTGTTTTAGAAGATCTGGAATCATAGCATTCATCGGAATCGTCCATATAGAGTAATGTTATTTCATTATGAACATTTGTAAAAAATATAAATAAAAAATAAATAAATCATTATACATTATAATTTGATCAACATATATGACGTTGTATGTATATATATATGTGTTAATATGATAAACATGATCAAGAGCAGAATAGAACATTTCCTATTCTACCACACAGTGGAATAATGTGTATAGTGTTCCTTCTAATTATAAGTTGCGTACATTTATGATTGATCGTTTGGTAATTACCGCACCTGTGGATGTATTTCAGCTATATCATGCTTTTAATTATTTCGCATAACATGAAATTGTTTGGTACACATCCGCCTGCAATACGTTTTTTTCGAATCATTTCCATTCCGTCAAAAAAATTGTATTTTCGTCCGCCAGATCACGTGATTTCGATGGAATGTTCGGCATTGAACTTCCGGTGTCAATGTACACAACCAAAACTCCAATTGATGTGTGTCGTTTTAACGTTCTATCCTCAATATATTTTTTAGCATTTTCTGTAAAAGACAGATATCAATTAAATTATTTTATTTGTATCAGACTTCAATGCAGAGACAATTACTTCTTTAAAATTAAATTTGTTTTCTGTCTTTATTTACTGCTGTCAGCATCGTGAAAAAACCCGATATGCCTTTATATAATTATGATATCAGACAGATAGTGGGGTACCGTACACCAGTATATATTCAGCAGTTTCTTTGGCGTCTCCATATTACAATTACTTATAATATACCGCATCTACAACTATGATATGCTGACGTAATAGCGTACACACTGGAAGTCGTCTTACAATCATTTCAGACGTCAAGACACGGAAAATACGGAACGTGGTCGGAATTGACATGATTCAAAACAACCGTATTGTGACAATATGTTATTACGATAGTAACACCGGTCTAATCCGAACCCCTTTGGGACTGAAGAATTTGTTCAGTTTAGACAGGTGTTTGGTTTACACAGGTTCAAATTACTTAGACATTTAGTAGATGGGACTGGCAAGTCTGTCTGGCTTAGGCAGGTTTTCTGTTTACTCAGGGTTCGGTTTAGACAGGTTTCACTGTATAAAGGAAACTATTAATTATTTATTAAAATAATAAACTGTTAATAATGTTTGAATATGAACACTGTGAAATGCTCAATGAATACTAACATGTAAGCTATTGGTTTCATATTTGTATTGTTTCAGAGACTGCGCTAAATGTGGGTAAGTGTGAAAAACTTTAACTAAACAAGTATGCCTATAATAGACGTTAAACCTAATCAGATAAACTATAGACAGTAAAACTCTCTTAGATTGGAGAATTTCCTGTCAGTTCTGTACTGAGAGCAAACTATGAACGGTTTTTTCCTGGTAGAAAACCTTCAATAATATATTCATGAAAACATACTTGTTATCGATGATTACAAATCCTCACTTATTAGCCCATGACACAGCAATGTCTTCCCTAATAACACTCCCTCAAAGAAACAATACTAATCATAATACAACACACCTATATAAGTTATAATTATGTCGAGGAAACACTTATTTCCTACTGTTAAATGAGAAATGTAACATTTTGAACATGTTCAGTGGTTAATATGTGAAAGTCTCAGAACGCAAATTAAAATATCTACTGCAATTTATAAATAAGTTTTATGAAAAATAAATAATGGACACAGCAAAGCCAATAGATAGTTCAATATATTAAAATTACAATGTCGTATGGTAGAGAAACTGACCGCAATACCTGATAAAAGCAACATTTTAGTTACCATCGAATTATTGTTTTTGACCAAATTGTAATGTTTTCTGTTAGTTTATTGGACCTCCAACAAACTATGGAATGTTTAGATGTTCAGTAGTAAAGAAAGTAGGTTTGATATAAAGTCAATGAATGTACATCATCTAACCATCAATTATTTGTGTTGTCAGGTACGTCCACAATAGACACCATATAATAGTGTAGATCACAAATACAGCAACCATTCTGCACATAGACATAATATTAGCTCTTCGCATTTAGATAATGCGTTCTCATTAAATTATTACATTCTTGTCATAAATTCAATTTAATATGAAAGGGGTTGGTTGTTAATACGTAATAGTTAGCTAACATTTGGGCTAACTCGGATGTGTAGTTGACGTTAGACCATCGAGTTAGAATGCCCTAAAGGGATATGTGTTACATGTACTAACTGTGTATAAAGCTATGTACTGAATATAATTATAATAGTATCAAGCATTTGATTACAGTATCAGGATATCAAAGGTATGAAAGTGTTATTACAGAGATCTAAATTATCACAGTTAGTTCATGCTTTATTATCATCTCCGCTGTTAGCTGCTAGCAACATTAACATACACGTAATTAAGAAACGTGGATGTCAAAATTCGTGAACGCAACTTGCTAATGGGAAAACATTAATCATGTACTCAAATAATCTAAATGTTGGTCATAAAAGGTATATAATCTATCACTTTTCCCCCCACAGCAGGTCGTAAATTATTAATTCATTATATTTTATGTAACATATGTATTCATTAAAATTAATATATACCAGAAATTCAATGAATCAGAACAACTGCCTATATTCTTTGCATTTAACAATATGTGTCCTGCCGAATTGTTCCAATGGGTGGGGTGGCACTTTTAAAATAGAAGTATATGAAGAGATGCCGCTGGAACTGATATAAATTGTACACTTTAGTATCCTAATGGGGCATATTTTTACAAGAAAATGCATCTTTTTTTTTCTAATTGAAAAATCAAATTCTTCTATACTTATGTTATAATCTAACATGATCAGGTGGAAAATCAATATATCCGTGTTTATTGTGGATTATAGTATAATATATGAATGGATCACCAATAAAAGAATGATATAAATGGGTATTATTTCCATGCCTAGGGAATGTATCAATGGGGCTGTTCTAAAACATCAACTTCAGCACGGTACCCAGCTTGATCATAAGTAAAGCCTCTAACCTTACCCTGTTGTTCCACTTTATTATTTCTAAGTATAAATCATGTACATATGGTATTTATGCTGACTCATTATTAACATATTGGATTGGTTTAAGTAAATGATTTAATACTAGTGATATGTTGTAAAGAATAATAATGAGCATCAACACATAAAATTCATTACATAGATTACATATTAACAAAAACACGCATACACATGTTGAAAGCACACAGTTGTATTGAATGCATATAAACATGCAACAACACACATACAGCATACAATCAAATGTTGACAGCACACAGCTGCATAGAATGCATATGCTCATGATAAAACCACAAAGACAAAATGCAATCAAAGATTGACATCACACAGCGGTATAGAATAAATATAATCGTGACAAAATCCCTCATACAACATAGAATCAAAAGTTGACAGCACATAGCTGCATGGAGTACATATTAACCTGACAGAGCATACAGACAACATACAACGAAAGGTTTACAACACACAGCTGTATATAATACACATAAACATGACAAAAACATACAGACAACATACAATCAAAGGTTGACAGTACACAGCTGTATAGAGTACATATTAACCTGACAAAAACACTAAGACAACATTCAATTAAACGTTTAAAGAACACAGCTTGCATAGAGTACATATCAACCTGACAAAAATACTCAGACAAAATACAATCAAATATTGACAACACACAGCTGTATATAATACACATACACATGACAAAAACATACAGACAACATACACTCAAAGGTTGACAACACACAGCTGTATATAATACACATAAACATGACAAAAACATACAATCAAAGGTTGACAGTACAAGCTGTACAGAGTACATATTTTTTTTTAACAACAATATATGTTTATTCAAAATGCTTGTTACATTCTTACTTCAAAAGCCCAAGCTACTTATGAAGTATTTCATATTAGTATTTTCTTATATAATTAAAATACTTTCAAATAATATAATATAACTGATGAGGATCAGACTTTAATTAATTATACCTATAAATACGCACCTACACACATACATCTATGCACATACACACATACATAGGCATGCATACATATACATATATACAATGCATACATATTTACATTTCAATATTTTCCCTAATTTTTGCTAACAGTTTACTATTTTGGAGTTTTTGCACCTGGCTTATTCTCGTAATATATTCTCTCACAAATAAATAATATATGTTTACTTGTTTAGTCTTTTGTTCAGATACATAATATGCTTTGTATATAGAAAATCCTAAAATTGTTAAAAAATAGTTGAAATCAAAATAATTTTAATCAAATATCTTATACCCAAAAACAATATGTTTTAATGTGACAAAATTGTCTATATTAGATTTTTTCAATATTTGTTGTATTTTCACCCAAAATTCTTTCAGATAGGGACAGGACATAGAGTAATGTAGATAGTTTGCATCTTGACCACATAAATTACATTGGCTATTAATAGCAATTCTCCATTCCATTAATAGTTTATTTGTAGGAATTATATATTGCAATAATTTTCATCTGAATATTTTTAGCTTATTTTCTTCTAAATAATGTAAAATGAAAGAGTAAAGCTGACTCATGTTTGGTTTTTCATCTATAGACAAGTGCATTAACCATGTATTTATACCTATTGGTTTCAAAAATTTTACACTAATATATTCATTATAAAAATATTTGTTGGACAGTTGTGACGGGTCTATACATTTTCCATTTACTATTAGCTTATCTTTTTGAAAATATACAACACTTTTAATAGAGTTTTGAGCCTGTAATACATGATCCCATTCATTAGGTATCGCTTTTTTAGGCAGATAAATTCAGATATCCAATTATTCTTGTATTTTAATTGATCCAAAATTAAATTCTGACTTATTTCCCCGTTTTCATTTAAAATATCATTGATATAAATTAAATCACTATTTATCCAATTATCAAACATTAAGCTTTTATTTTTAAACATTATAAATGTATTTCCCCATATAAGCTGTTTTCTAATCTCTGCAAAATGTGATAGCGTTTTTGTTTGACCCCCACCCATTTGTATCCAGGTTTGCAATATTTCTTTATAAAAATCAGGAAGATATCTTAAATAATCTTTATATTTTTTTGTATTCGATATTCATTGAAAATATCAACCAATTCTTACCAAATTGTCTAAAGTATTTATATGGTATCAACTTCCAATTGTCCATTTCTCCACTAACACATCTACTTACCCATGATGCTCTCAGTGATACAAAGTAACTTCCTATGTCTATCATATTTAAACCCCCCATTTCAAAATTACCTATCATAGTGTTTCTTTTAACTTTGTCTGGTTTACCATCCCATATGAATTTGAAACATTTACTTTCAATCTCTTTTCTATATTTGTCTGGCACGTCACATGCACTAGCAACAAACGTAAATATAGGTATGACTAACGCTTTAATAATCATAATTTTCCCAAGAATAGTTAAATGTCGTTTTCCCCAAGAGAAGAATAAAGTACTCATTTTATCTATTTTATTTTCCCAGTTTAATCTTTCACACTCTTCTTTATTGTTACCAAAATATACACCCAATGTTTTAATAGGTTTTTCTGACCATTTAATGCCCTTTATTTTATCTTTACTGTTTTCCTACCCAAATTCCCCCAGTTTTATTTTTGTTCATTAATAATACAGAAAAAGATCCGAAAGTTTCTATTTCATTAAATGTTAAATAAATTTCTTCTTTAGATGTACAAAATAAAGTTGCGTCATCAGCGAGTTGCGATATCTTAATGCTACGAGTTTTTTCGTCTATTTTTATTTGAAATCCCTTAATATCTTTATTGTTTCTAAGTCTTGAAGCCATGCTTTCCACTGACAAGGCAAACAACAAAGCTGACAAAGGACACTTTGTCGAATTCCTCTTGTATTCTTAAACATTTCTGAGATCCACCCATTGTTCATTACACACGTTGGTATATCTGTATATAAAGTTTTTACCCAGTTAATGAAAGATTCATTGAATTCACAATGCTTAAGAGTATTTAGCATGAAATTCCATTCCAAAGAATCAAAAGCCTTTGTAAAGTCAACGAAATTAACGCCCCTTCTTTTTTATATATGTCTGCATAGTCTATGATATCCTGTATTTGTCTAAGATTAAAACCAATAAATCTATGTTTTGCATATCCTGTTTGATCTACGTTAATTATTTTTGGTAAAACCTTTTTCAAACGTTCTGCTAAAACATGTGCAATCAGTTTAAGATCTACATTCAAAAGAGAAATCGGACGATTGTTATCAAGACAAAAAGGATCCCCCTTTTTAAATAGTAACGATAAAATACTTGACCGTTGTGAAAAAGACATTAAAGCTTCATTGTAACTCTTATTTTAGATATTCGTAAGAACAATTTTTAATTTCCTCCAAAATGCTCTGTAAAATTCTACGGTTAACCCATCTAAACCTGGAGATTTATTCAATTTCATGTTTCCTATAGCCTCAGAACATTCGGTATCAGTTACCTCCCCATCACAATCTAATTTTTCTTCGTCGTTTAAAATTTTATCTAATTTTGTATCAAAAATATATTTTTTTGATGAAATTTCATCTGTTTTTTTCGACGTATAAAGTTTTTCATAGTAGTCCTTAATTGTGTTAAGTATTTCCCTTTGTTCTTTAATAACTTTATTGTTTTCATCTAGTAACTTACTTTTAGATTTGTTAACCTGTCATTGCTTTTCTAAACCCAAAAAGTATGAATTTCTTTTTCACCCAATTCTACCCATTTTTCTGTCGAACTAATTTGCCATTTGGTTATACATTTGTTCTAATTCTTTCTCAATATCATTAATTCGTTTATCTAAACTTTCGCCTGTGATATCTAAAGAGTCCCGATGTGATGATAAATCCTGTAGTTCTTTTTCTAAAAATCGTCTAGCTTCTCGTTTAAATTTGATCTACTTTCACAATATATAATAGTTGCTTCTCTAATTTCTATTTTGAGAACGTCCCATAAAAGCCGACAATCTACGTTATTGTTTACCTTATCATAAATATATTTATCAATCAGATTATTAATCAATAGTTGGTACTCTACTTCCTGTAGTATTGAATTATTGATTTTCCAATAACCCCTACCCTTTTCTGAAACCCCTGGTATAAAATTTATATATACACTTTGGTGATCAGTAGATTGTATGGTTACAGGTTTAATTTTACATGTTTCTACAAGAGAACAAAAATCAGTCCCAATAAATATCATGTCTATACGACTGGCCTGTGATTTATCCTTCCGTCGCCAAGTAAATTGTTGTTTATCTTGATTAAATTTTCTCCAAATATCTGTTAAATTATTTGTTTTTATTAACGTTTTTAAACTTGCTACTGGTTGTATAAATGTACCATTTCAGGGGCGGATCCAGGATTTCAAGCTAGGGATGGCGCACTTAAAAAATTGCGAAAAGTTTTGGGGTATTTCGTGTGAAAAATCACGATTTTACGACAAAAAATCATATTTTTTTCAATTTCCCCCTGGATCCGCCCCTGTATTTTTACATTTACTTTTCCTATCAATTGGCATAAGAGTTTCATTAAAATCACCCTCAACTATTGGTATTCCAGTCCCATGTTCCTTTAAGAATCTACTTACATTTGAAAAAACACATTTCTCAATGTTCTGCAGTTAGGTGCATATATACTTACCATTGAAAACATGGTGTTTTCAATTTGTATGTTTATAAGTATTATTCTACCATCTTCGTCCGTAAACTTATCCATACTTTCGTAATTCAATGATTTATTGATAACTATACCTACCCCCCTACTTGCGGATGTACCGTTACTACAATAAATAGCGAAATTTGTTTTGTTTCTTATTTCATTTTCAATATTTTCACCTAAATGAGTTTCCTGTAAAAAAGCTATTGACCACTTTTGTGTTTTTATCCACTCAACTACCCTATTTCGTTTTTCTCTCCCGTGAATACTATTAACATTCAAACTACGCATCATATGTTTAGAAATCATATTGACAAAAGCAGTCAGACAACATTCAATTAAAAGTTTAAAGAACACAGCTTGCATAGAATACATATTAACCTGACAAAAACACACAGACAACATACAATCAAAGGTTGACAGAACACAGCTGTACAGAGTACATATAAACATAACAAGTGCACACAGACAACAAAATAAGGTGTGCATCACACAGCTGTATAACATATATATATATAGACATAACAAAAGCACACAGACAACATACAATCACATGTTGACAGCACACATCTGCATAAAATACATATAAATATGACAAAAACACAAAGACAACATACAATTAAAAGTTGACAGCACACAGCAGTATAGAGTACATATTAACCTGACAAAACATACAGACAACACACAATCAAAGGTGGTTGACAACACACAGCTGTATCAGAATGGACGACGATATTAACAACACAGTAAATATATATATATATTGACTGACAAGATATTGCTCATTTTAGAAACATCACGTTCCATGACCCTCTGGATGAAGCATGATTATATCATAAAGAATTGTTTAGTTTGCTCTTGTTCAACTATAATCCTAAGACAACGCAACAGGTGGACTTGTTTTAGATATTGATCTAGTGTTAAGTTGTAAAGTTGATTCCTTATTGAATTTTGTTTTCACATATTGATCTACTGTTTAATTGAATTTGATTTAAATATAAATATAATCTTTGTACCATATACAAACACATGTATTAATTATATAGTATAACTTATATTGAATGATAATATTATAATATACTAAGACTGTGATGTGTTTTTGTATTTTTGATCGTTTACTTGTATCTGCATTGCCGTTGGAGATCCAGTTATCAAGAGGGATTCAACCCGCCACATGTGTGTGCTAGTCCCGCGAATTGACATGGATTTCCAACGTTATATATATATATTGTTTTTTTTTTGTCCAATGAGCTCAGTTGAGATGCTAGGTGATTGTTTATTTTGTTGCTATTAGTGAAATATATGACCTATAGCTGTTTAAGCAAATAGTGTCAACAATGATGAATTTTGAGTGTTAGGTCTTGTTAGGATGTACATCTTTACAACGATTAGCAATGCTATATGCACCATTGTTTGTCCTCTTAGTAAGGCGCCATATGATCATTGAAAAGTATATTAACAACATAATACGAAGATCAGTAACAGAATCAGAGTCTCCAAGTCATAAATAAAACTCAACTAAATAGATGATCTGGATATAAAACAGTACATATATAAAGACAAGATCACAAGATCATTCAACATGAGACGCCACATACATGTAATATTTGTTGTGGTTTTTGGAATACTATAGATCGGTTGTCTATAATTGCCACAGAAACATTGACTTCTCACTTAATTCATCGTCAATTTTCAAAGTGAAATAAAAACACACATGGGTAAATTAAACAATACCGATTTGTTTGTTTATATGGAGTGTTCCATGAACCCCAACATTCTTAATACTACACATAGTGTAAATTTTGGTTTTAGCTATTAAGTTGGAACCACTTAAAAATTATTTTTCAATTAAAAAAAAGTAATAACCAAGTGAAATATCAGATGCTCTATTTTGTTTGTAATTTGTTTATTATTCCACCAACAGATTTATACCTACATGTTTATATATACACAAGGCCTCAGTACACAAAAGCCACAATGTACAAAGTTGGTTGTCAAAGCATACTGTTTTGTAATAATTTTGAAATCCAAAGCTAGCATTTTAAGTTATACATATATTTTAATATTATAAATATATTTCAATATTAACTACTCAGTGTTATATTAAGATACAATCCAGTGAAAATGAAGTAAAATATATTGATTAGAGAAGAAAACGTTTAAAGAAAGAAAATGACAAATTTAATGAAAAATGAAATAAAATATTGCATGTAGTAGCAAAGTACAAATGTATAGACATTTTCATTTGAAAAAAAAACAATAAGAAAATAAATCATTAATTAAACCTTTAACAGAAACAATGCACTTTAAAACAGTAAAACAAGTATTGACCATTCAAAGGAAAGAAATAGACCATTTTCTTAAAATGGATATCTATATATATTTTTATATGTTACTTTGTTCATATGTCACGTCCGCTTATATTGTTTTAAAGTTCGATATAATTGTTTTGTTTTTTTTCATATGTCATATATTTTTTTTAGCTTAAGATAAATATTCATTATTATATTTTCATATTTCATGTGTGCTTATATAGTTTTAAAGCTTATCATGAACATTTATTATTATGTTTTCATATTCCATGTGTGCTTATATAGTTTTAAAGCTTAATATAAATATTCATTTTTATGTTTTCATATTTGATGTGTGCTTATATGGTATTAAAGTTTAACATACATATTCCTTATTATGTGTTCGTATTTTAACTAATTCCATTAATATAGAAAGAGCATCTACCTTTGAGTTAACTGTTATTATCCTGATAATTCACCTTTAATGGGATCCCTTAATCCCTCTTAAGAAGGAAAGCATTTTCTGACCTTGCACAATGTCGGCGTTCAGGCATACAGTCGTTTCCCTTTTTTCTTCTGATGTCCTTTTTTTCGAATGGAAAGTGACATAAATACACGAAAAATGGTAGAAGTTCGTGTGCCTTGAACAGTTGCACAAATAACCCCAGAAAATTGCAATCATGGACGAATTTAATGTGTGTATTTCACTAGAGAAGTACACGATCATTGCCCATGATAAATTCCATTTAAGTTCCATACTGTCATACTGTGTCGACAGATGAACATTCCACACAAGAATGGATTAAAACAATAAATAGGACCATCTTGTCACCCAAAATGTAGAATCAGAATGAGAATCATTGATAAGGACATTGTCAGATACTTAGTCAACTTTTGCCAACACCAACAACACGTTGACAGGAGAAAAGGGGATTCAGAGTAACATTGAAGTTGCTAACATGTGTGTTCAATCAAATTTACTGACGGATAGCGTCTCTTTACTGTACACGAAGTAACCATTGTAAAAAGTAAAAACAAAATTACCATAAACGTGCAGTACATTATCAACTATTACTTAGTTTTATTAGATTGAGATTAAATTTGAAATTTGGTGACATGGGCCGATGACTTTGCATATAAAAAAACCTGCAAAACATACAACAGAATATTAATATAACTTTCTTAAAACCTACGGTAAAAGAAAGATTTCCAGACCAGTTCATCCAAATATGGTTCTCGGATATAGATAATAATGGATCTAGGGGATAATTATATTCACATTTAAAAAAACAAATTATACTTGAACCATACTTATTGAGACTCAATCGTGGTTTTAGAACTGTTATATGTAAATTAAGAACTTGCAATACTAAATTTCCAATTGAAACTGGTAGATGCAAGAATTTGTAAATTATGTCGAACTGGTCTTGGGGACGAATTTCATTATATATGTTTGTGTAATTGTGATGAAATAAATTTTTTAAGGCAGAAATATATTCCTAGGTACTATTTAGAATATCCTCATGTCAGCAAACTGCACCAAATGTTAACAAATTGTAATACAAGAGTGTTGACTTACTTGAACCTCTCTTGACAAATAAAGTAATTAATCCATTAGTGTATATAAACAGTGACCGGTGTGCCCTAATTACTACACGTGTCTATCGTTCAGCGATCTGCACGGGTGAATCGTGACACACGGGTCACAGTACCGCTAGGTGTAATACCACCAAACATGGGTAAGTACGGGAAAGTAGTATGTAAACATAAACATGGATTCCTACATTGTTGGGATAAAAAATAAACCCTATTAGATACTGCAAAATACTGAATGTCAGCAGAAACCTACATATTTTTGAATAATCTTAAGCCCATTGTTGATGTCCTTGTGGTTTGAAATAAAAAATGGATTGCATTGGAAAGGAACTACTTGAATTTGTGTTAAATCGAAAGTGAAAGTATGATTTTTTAGGGTAGACATCTTCGGACTGTCTGTTTTTTTTCTTATATGCCATTAAATGTATGTAGATT